>VSMD01067385.1:28195-77375 GCA_008750895.1 Mirza zaza
GGGGGGGGGGGGGGGGGGGGGGGGGGGGGGGGGGGGGGGAGGGAAGGAGAGAAGTTTTCTTCTCTTTCTGAGGGCAGCTAAGATTTCCCTGAGGTTTTCTACCCAGGGCCTGTGTAGAAATCAAATTCACGAGGGCCTACCCACCATTTCCTCAGACTATAAGACAAGGTCCCTATCCTCAAGGAGCTGTAATGGCAGTTCATGTCAGGCTATGCAGCTCACAGTGACAGAGGTACAAAGAGTACAGCACAGAGGGTGTCACGCTGTAGCCCGCATCGGAAGCCTCTGGAGACCCCGTTAAGACCCAGTTGGCTGGGCCTCGGTGGTGCAGCTTGGCTGGGGCTGAGAAGGCAGGTATCTGACAGGGTCGCTGCTACTGCTGGCCTGAGGGCTAGACTCCAAGAGCTGTTGCTGTGGAGGCCCTAGTGAGCGACATGCCTGAGTTCACCTGGGCGTCTCTGCAGAGGAGGCAGCACTGGGGCGGCCTTGGATGATGGATACCAGTGAGGACGGCGAGGCTTGCTGGGGTTACTGTGTGCCGGGTGGGAGGGGTAGCGTGTGTCACATGCACTGTTCCTGGAATCCTCATACAAATTCCATGAAGTAGATACTGTTATTGTTCACAAAGGCACTGGGGCAGTGGGTGACCAGCTCAAAATAGTGTTGAGGAGGACACAGACACAGATGTTGCTGAAGGTTCTTTAAGAAACTGCATCTGGATGTCCCCTCCTCCTGCCCAAATCTCAGCGTCAGCTCTGAGCTGTCCGGCAGCCGCCGGGCCCCGCCCTGCCTCCTCCCCCAGGCCACAGGCTGTGGGTTTCCAGGGTCTGGGGTTCGATTGCTGAGCAGGGCATCAGACTGGCATTGCCTTCTGCAGACCCCGTTAAGGAACGCGACCAGGAACAAGAGGCACTTTCCCGCCTTGCCCTGCACCCAAGAAGCAGCCCCAGTCAGGGAAGCCATTCCCAGCAGAGGGAAGAGCAGGGGGCACCGAGAGGCCAGTACGGCACTTTGGGGAACCGCAGACGGTCAGCAGCACTGGGGCACTTTGGGGAACCGCAGACGGTCAGCAGCACTGGGGCCAGAAGTACAAGCAGGTTCGGGAGCAGAGCTGGAGTGACTCACATGTGCCGGCATCGCCACATGGCTCTTGGAGCCTCTGGCCCTGCCTACTGGTAACCCTCATCAAGAAGGTTCTCAGGGACTTGGGTGGCAGCTGGGGGACAGCCCTGTCGGAGCCTCTGACAAGGGGTCGATCATCCCGCCGTCGGGGGCCGTGGGGTCGCTGGCTCGAGGCTCCTGCGCTGGACGTGAGCCCGGCAGGAGGCGGCAGGGAGGTTGGGAAATCAGGGCAGAGGGGACATGGGAGTCAGAATTCCTCAGCCAGACACTTCAAAGGGCACAGAGAGAGGTTTGACTCGGGACGGGTAGAGACTCGCCGGGGCGGTCCCCTGCTTCCTGGCGTGTGCACAGACTCCCGACAGATGGCCCCGGGCCTCAGAGCACCCAGAGGCACCCTCAGGCGAGACGCACACAGGTGGCACCCACCACCCAAAGCCCCAAAGCCACCCTCCCTAAAGGACCACACTGAGCTCTTCGCACACCACCAGGTCGTCCATGGCACCCGGAGTCGGGTCTGTGCTGTGCCCTCTGCCAGGACTTCCTTGAACCCAATCCCTTTCTTTTTTTTTTTTTTTTTTTTGAGACAGTCTTACCCTGTTGCCCAGGCTAGAGTGCCATGGCGTCAGCCTAGCTCACAGCAACCTCAAACTCCTGGGCTCAAGCGATCCTCCTGCCTCAGCCTCCCGAGTAGCTGGGACTACAGGCATGTGCCACCATGCCCGGCTAATTTTTTCTATATATTTTTCATTGGCTAGCTAATTTATTTTTGTTTTTAGTAGAGACGGTGTCTCCCTCTTGCTCAGGCTGGTCTCCAACTCCTGAGCTCAAACGATCCACCTGCCTCGGCCTCCCAGAGTGCTAGGATTACAGGCGTGAGCCACCGCGCCCAGCCCCCAATCCTTTTCTGAGTCTGGAATCTACCGGGTCTCCCCACACTGCCCCCCTGCGCCCCCCTACACACACACACTGGACACACTCGTTGGGTATAAAAGGAGAGCTGGGTCATGGGAGGATGGGAGGTGGGGTGAGGGGGTGGCAGGGGGCGTCTTTAAGTCGAGCTCTGTATTGTGTGTCCCCCCCCACTTCACCCACCCTCCCACGCCCACCCACCTCCTGGAGAAGTCTGTGCCTTTTGTCTGCCCAAAGCAGAGCCCTCTCAGGATCTTGCAAGTGGTAGGGGGCTTTCCACTCTCCTGCTTCTCCCCACTGTGTCTTGCCACCTCCGTCCCTTGTCACACCCTTGCCTCACCCAAACTTATGTGCTCCAATCTGCCACCGATTTTCCATGGAAAGACAGCACGCCTCACTCAGCACCAGACCCTGTTGGTGGCTGGTGATGTCACCGCAGTCTCAGGCTGCTGGGGCGCAGGGTGGGGGACTTGGCTTTGTCTTCAGTCTGACAAAAGTATTTTTAAAGCAATGCCTCTCAGCGGAGAGAGATTCCCACCCCGCCCTTCCCCCTCCCTGCTCCATTGTTCGAGGAAGATGTCAGTGGGCAGAGCTCTGGGGAGGGCGCCAGGAGGCCAGGTTTCCAGCCCTGGCTCCGTCTCCATTCCCTCCTTGCTGTGTGGCCTTGCGCAAGTCACCTAACGTCTTTGGAGCGCTGGAGCATCTCTGGCCTTAAAAGCTTTTCTCCATTCTATTGTTCCCTCTGTGATCTGGCACCAATGTTTTTCTCATCCAGTCAGCTGCCTGGGACTCCTGGCCCTCCCCTCCTAGGAAGGGCCTCTGGCACGGGTGGAGTGTCACGGCGGTGGCCGCTGCAGTGGCACTGAGGGGGCCCGAGCTCCTTCTCTCTTCTCGAGGGTGCACTGTCGCCAGGCACCGGCCTTGCCAGTCCCCTCCCCGGCTCCTGGGATGGGTGGGAGAGTTAGCCCACCTGTCCCCTTTCCTTCCGATGGGGCAACCTGGTTCAGAGAGTGAGCAGGACCACAGTGTGGAGCTCGGGACAGTGAAGGAAGGTCAAAACTTGGGAAAGGGACCTCCACAAAGCCAACCCACAGAGCCAGAAAGCCTGAGATGACTTGAGATCTCTCCCGTCCCATTGGCAACATTGGATTGTCTGATGAGCCAAAGGCCAATCAGGTGCCAACCTTGCTACCTGGGCCAGGGAGCTACCAGTGCGTCCCCACTCCCCTTCCCCACACCCAGGCTGCCTTTTCACAGGTTCTTGCCTAATGAACCTGAACTTGGCCTCCCAGGCAAGTTCAGGCAGCCAGCAATTTGGTAAGTAGGTAAGACTTACATTTCAGTCCCTGTCCAAGGCCCCGCTGGTTCTGACCATCCATCACTCAGACTTGGAATTCACCTTCAGGAGGTCTTAGTTCCCACTCTGAGTTTCTGAGGGGTTGGCAGGCAAGGGGGCCACTGCCCCCAACATTCCAGCCTCCCAAGCTTTAACTGGTCCTGGGTTCCTTAAGTCTGTCTGTCCAAGTGAGGGAGTCTAGCCAGGTACCCAGCCCTCCTCTGGAGATCTCCCCCACACCTCCAGTTAGGATCTGAGTCACAGGTCTTTGGGAATGGCTCCCTTTATCGGGGCGCTGCCCAGCTCGCTGAGGCGCTGGTGCCTGGTGGCGCCCCAGCCACAGATGCAGATGAGCCCGACTTCTGCTCCTGCAGGTGGGAGCAGTGGCTGCTGCACAGACAGCAGCAGGGTTACATTTGCATGAGCTTTGCATGTAACTGTGGCTTTATTTTTGGAAGGGGAAAGGGCAGGTTGGGATTGGTGGGTAATCTTGTTCCCGGGGAGAAATGTCAATCAGTGCTGCCAAGACGCAAGCTGCCCACCCGGAGGGAGGAAGGTTCAGCGCAGCGACAACCGCACACAAAAGGCTGCCAGGCAGAGTGGCTTTTGATTCCTCCCGAGCAGTGGGAAGCGGAATTGCTTCTGATTGTTCACCCCGATGGAATGACTCAGCCTGCCAGCGATTTCCCTTTCACTCTCTGCCTTTCCACCGAATCCAAGCGCACTTAATTGAGAGCTGCGTGGGCTTCTGCTCCCAGCCCACCAGCAAGCCACCCCCCTGCCCTGCACCTCAGCCTCAGCCTCCCCTTACACCGCCCCCACCCCCGCTCCCCCTTCTCCCTTCTCGCCTCTTTCCCATTCATCCGTTCACTCAGAAAATATGGATTGAGCTGCACATGCAGCCCTGCAGGCTCCAGAGGTTTGCAGACGGGCTGAGATGATTAACTAGTTCAAAGGCTCGCCCCTGCCCCAGCCCTGGCCCGACGACCCTGCCTTCCCCCCTCATCTAGAGGAGCAAACCAGGAGGAATTCCAGATAAGGGAAAGCAGTGTGTACAGGGGCGGGGCAGAGGGGGAGTCAGGGAGTCGCCATAAAAGGGGGATCAATTAGCCCTGGACACGTGCCCCATTCAGCCCCAGAGGGAGCTCTGCTGGGGAGCTGGCGGGCCGCCCACCAGTCTGGTGCAGCCAGGGGCCCCCAGCCCCAGCCAGCAGATGCCTGCAGACGGCTCTCTGGGCCCTGCAAGTCCCAGCTGCCCTCCTGGAGGCAAAGAGGCAGGTCTGGTGCCACCGGGAGATTGGGGGGCGGGGGAAGGGATTTTTTCCTAAAGCACCTGCTCTTTTTTTTTTTTTTTTTAAGAGACAAACTCTCTCTGTCACCCAAGCTGGAATACAATGGCACGATCACAGCTCACTGCAGCCTCTAACCCCTCAGCTACCGAGTTGCTGGGACTACAGGCATGTGCCACTACGCCCAGATAATTTTTAGATTTTTTTTTTAGAGACAGGGTCTCACTATTTTGTCCAGGCTGGTCTCAAACTCCTCAGCTCAAGCAATCCTCCTGCCTCAGCCTCCCAAAGTGCTGGGAAGACAGCTACAAGCCACCGTACCTGGCCAGGACCTGCTCTTTTCATTTCCAGACAAGCAAGGACCTAGTTCTAGCATCTTTCCACAGTGCTTTATAATTTCACAGGCACTTTGGCTCCAATTCATCCAGCATGTCCTGTCCTTCTTACTATGCTCAGGCATTTCTATTAAATATATATGAGATTTCATTTAACCCTAGCAATAGCTGTGAGTTGGTATCAACTGTGCTTATCTGACACCTACGGAAATAGAGGTGCTAAAAGGTTGAATCTTATGCCAGATGCCAAAACAAATCCTTCATTCTGGAATCCTTTGCCCAGGGCCTAATGTGATAACACAGCTAGAGTGTGTGCTGGGTCTGGGGTCTCAGCCGGCTGGTCCCAGAACGTGAAATAAGTGTCCCAGAGCAGGAGTGAGGCAGAACCAGAATGAGAACTCGAGTTCCCCGACTTCCCACTTATGCCTTCTGTTACCCGGCTGCCCACAAAGGACAGAGGGTCTGCACGAGCAGGGTCTCAGCAGCAGGCGACAGAGAAGCAGGAGGAAAGGGTATAGGACAATGCCAGAAACAAGGGGACCCGACAGCCTGGACAGCATCTTCCACCGGGGTGTCTGGGGGGTGCAGACGAGAGAGTAAGAACTTTCAGCTCCTTCTGCATGAAACAAAAAATTAAAAACCACACACGTGCTGGGGGCAGAGGGCGAGCGTCCCTAACTCAGCGAAATCCTGAGAGTCTTGCATTTTTAGTTAAGTTAGTGCTGCCTTTTAAACTTGTCTCATCGAAGTGTGTGTAGCTGCCCTATCTCTCAGCCAGATCCTTGGAAACAGAAACTCTGCCTTTATGTCTTTTGCTTGGTCCAAAACTTTGAGCAGGGCCACTTGTTGAGAAGGAGGTAACCGTACTCCTCCCTGGGTGACCAGTTGACTTAAAGTCTAAGTGACAAACATTTGGGTGGAAACGAGACTTGGATTCTGGTTGTACAGACTTGGCTTTGGCATCTGCGTATGTTGAGAATTCCATTTAGGCCCCACGTCTCCCCACCCCCCACCCCATGCCTCACCTTCCCTTCTGCGAACCAGGTCAGTAGTCCCTGGGCCTCCCTGTGAGCTGATTTTTTTTAAAAAACGTTTGTTGAGCACCTATTATGTTCTAAGCACTGTGCTCAGCGCTCTGTGCTCAAGAGAAGCTTTAGTCCCGTCTCTGCCTTCACGGAGGTTTAAAGATAATCGGGGAGGCAAACCTTTAGCCCTGCAAGGTTAGATAATGCAAGAGCTGCCTGCACGCTGGAGGCAAAAGGAGCTGAGCTCTGAGAAGCAAGCGTGGCCGGGAGGGGACTCCCTGTCGTCCGCCCAGAGCAGGGAGATGTGGCAGGCCTGGCAGGGGCTGCGTTCTTCCTTTGGAAAGGCAGCTGAGGCTCCATGATGAGACTCAGGTTCTTCACGAGGGGTCCTGCTCCCCTTCTCGGCACTCACAGTGACGTTTGCCACTTGGTCTGCCCCAGGGACGATGTGAATGCATAATAGGGAGTGCGACAGTCTCCAGGTTCCACAGGTGGAACCGAGCACGGCTCAGATTAGAAGTCACCTGGGGAGCCGACGCCCACCCAGAGGCATTTCCAGACCACCCCATGGGAGAACCTCTGCTCTAACACGCCGTCGTCCTGCTGCTGGAGCACGCCACGCTCCACGCCACGCTCCTCTTGTCCCTGCCCTCGCTCTGCGGTCATTCCACGTGGTCTCGGCCGGCTTCCACACACGCGCAACTTTGCCGGGCTCTACAGCTGCCCGCCCACCCCCCTGCTTACTCCCCGTCACTCCCGGGGTGCCTAACACGCTTTGCCAAGGGGATGTCTTCCACCAAGCACCCATTCTCCACCCCCTCCTCACCCCAGACCGGCTCCTCTTGTGGCCTTTCACTTCTCCATAAATGTGGCAACTTTCTGCTTCTAGTTGCTTCGATGCAAACCCTGGAGTCGTCCTCAATGCCTCTCTCTCTCTCTCTCTCTCTCTCTCCCACTCCCCACATCCAATCCTTTAGCAAATCCTATCAGCTGCACCTTAAATTACATCTGAAACTCGCTGCACAGCTTTACCGTGGGCCAGCTCTATTAGTCACTCGCCTAACCGGCCCCCCACTTCCACCCAGCCCTCCGCAGCCTCTCCGCCCAGCAGCCAGGGTGACCCTCCCCGGCCCAGGGCAGATCAAGGTGTCAGCTCCCACCCTCCAGGGCTCCTCATCTCACACACCTACCAGCGCCCACCTTGCTAAGGATTCTTCAGCCAGGCTGGTCTCACACCCAAGGCCCCTCTGCCTCGGGGACTCAGGACCTTTGTACTTGGGGCTGCTTCTGGTAATCTCTCTTCCCCAGATGTCCACGTGAGCTTGAGGTCTCTTAAATTCAACCCGACCAGAGAGGCCTCCTTGCATGAAACAACCACCTCCCAGAATTCTGTTCTCCTGTCCCTGCTCTGGTTTCCCCAGGGCACATGCATGGCAGGCTGCGGTAGACACTGATTTGCTTTGTTTGTTTTTTTGAGACAGAATCTCGCTTTGTGGCCCTGGCTAGAGTGCCGTGGCATCGGCCTAGTTCACAGCAACCTCAGACTCCTGGGCTCAAGCGATCCTCCTGCCTCAGCCTCCCGAGTAGCTGGGACTACAGGCATGCGCCACCATGCTTGGCTAAGTTTTTCTATATGTTTTTCGTTGACCAATTAATTTCTTTTTATTTTTAGTAGAGATGGGGTCTCACTCAGGCTGGTTTCAAACTCCTGACCTTGAGTGATCCACCCGCCTTGGCCTCCCAGAGTGCTAGGATTACAGGCCAGGCCACTTATTTGTTTATGGCCTGTGCACATCACAAGGAACCTCAGTCCCAGGCGCGCAGGGATTGTGACTATGTGAGTCACTGCTGGGTCTGCCGTGCTTAGAACGAAGCCTCTCGTGAAGCGGGTTCTCCGGTTCGTTGAATTAGTGGACAAAGGAAGAATGAGCCGAGGGCCCAGGAGTGGAGACAGAGCTGGGCTTCCAACGTGCACTTCTCTACTGCCCAGGATCAGGCAATCAGAATAACTACCCCTTAATCACCATCGAGGATGGTGCAGTGACTGTCCCCATCCCAGCCTGACTTCTGTCCTCTGTCTCCTTCCAGGCCCATGGCTCTCCCAGGCTCTGTGAGGTTCTTGCTATGACCGCAGTCCCCTCACGGAGCCAGGACAGCTCCCCGCTGCCACAGCCCCTCCAGGCGCCCGCCCGGCCCAGCCCTCCCCCGGCCCCGAGTCACCATGGGCAGCGTCAGCAGCCTCATCTCCGGCCACGGCTTCCACAGCAAGCACTGCCGGGCGTCACAGTACAAGCTGCGCAAGTCCTCCCACCTCAAGAAACTCAACCGCTACTCTGACGGGCTGCTCAAGTTCGGCTTCTCCCAGGACTCGGGTCATGGCAAGTCTAGCTCCAAAATGGGCAAGAGCGAAGACTTCTTCTACATCAAGGTCAGCCAGAAGGCGCGGGGCTCCCACCGCCCAGATTACACAGCGCTGTCCAGCGGGGACCTTGGGGGCCAGGCCGGGGTGGACTTTGACCCGTCCACCCCACCCAAGCTCCTGCCCTTCTCCAATCAGCTAGACATGGTGAGCGGGGCCGCTGGCAGGGGTGGGTGGGGCAGAAAGGCAGGAGAGAGCGAACTGGGGGTGAACAACATAAGGGGCAGGGGGAGTGGTGGCCCGAACGTTTAGACTCCCAGAAGACCGAGCGGAAGGGTGAGGGCAGGACTATTCGGCCACACCACCGAGATCAAAGGTTGGACAAAGACATTCAACCAGAAGTCTCGGGTCAGCCCTTGAGCAAAGTGCAGAGGGGAAGCTGAGCTCTGCAGAGGTGTAACCGACTGTGCAGGTGGGGTGCGCGGTGGCATCTGCGCAGGCGCGGGAAGGAGGGGGAGCTCTGGGAGGGTCTGGAAGTGCCGCAGTAGCTCCTCGCTCAAGCCGGGCCCAGAAGCATCTTAGGCTGAATAAGGGCTGAGATTTTGTTATCATCTATTTAGCACAGGTGAGGGCAAAAGAGTCCTGGGTGCTCAGAAGTCCAGCCCTCGTGCCAGCTCAAACACGCTGGGTCCCACCAGTGGACACTGAAAATGACTCTCCTGTTCAGTCCCGCCCCTGCCCTGGGGGATGAACCCACCACTTTGATTTACTAGGAAAGAGCCGTCTATGTTTGCGTAGAGCTTTCAGCTTTTCAAACTAAAAGGCTTGTAAACTTGGAGGCACTCTACCAGTGGAAATCAGACTTTTAAAAAAGGATTGTTATTCCAAGTGCCACTCCCTGCCCTGCAGCCCTGTGAGGAGGCCACACTCAGTGTTCCCACTCCAGGCTAATGGGAGAGGTGAAGAGGGGTCACCAAGCTCGTCCAGCCTAACACCCTAACCCCAGCACACAGAGACCCAGGAGGGCTGGGACAAGCTGGTGACAGGCTGCTATTTCCTAGAACAAGGGGCCCAGGTCATCATTTAAGGACATCCCCCGGGGACAAAGGATTTTCTTTCTTGAGAGAGATTTGCCGTATTCGGCTGCTTCAGAGCAACACACGACGTCTGCTGTGGGCACCAACCAGGCGGGCTGTTGCATGGGCTCCATGCGGTCGCTGGCACTCGTGCCCACAGGGAGGGACCGGTGGGATGGGTGCTCTGCAGAGGCTCACGGTCACTCCGGTCCTTTTCCTCTGCAGGGCTCCGAGAAGGGCGCGGCGAGGCCCACAGCCTTCAAGCCCGTGCTGCCACGGTCAGGGGCCACCCTGCACTCGTCCCCCGAGAGCGCCAGCCACCAGCTGCACCCCGCCCCTCCAGACAAGCCCAGGGAGCAGGAGCTGAAGCCCAGCCTGTGCTCCGGGGCGCTGTCCGACTCGGGCCGCAACTCCATGTCCAGCCTGCCCACACACAGCACCAGCAGCAGCTACCAGCTGGACCCGCTGGTCACCCCCGTGGGGCCCGCCAGCCGTTTTGGAGGCTCGGCCCACAACATCACCCAGGGCATCGTCCTCCAGGACAGCAACATGATGAGCCTGAAGGCGCTATCCTTCTCCGATGGCGGGAGCAAGCTGGGCCACGCGAGCAAGGTGGACAAAGGCCCCGCGTGCGTGCGCTCCCCCATCTCCACGGACGAGTGCACCATCCAGGAGCTGGAACAGAAGCTGCGGGAGAGGGAGGGCGCGCTACAGAAGCTGCAGCGCAGCTTCGAGGAGAAGGAGCTCGCCGCCGGCCAGGCCTACGAGGAGCGGCTGTGGCGCTGCAGGGACGAGCTGGAGGGCGCGGAGGCCAAGTGCGGCAAGCTGAAGCAGGCCTCGCAGAAGAGCCAGCGCGCGCAGCAGGTGCTGCACCTGCAGGTGCTGCAGCTGCAGCAGGAGAAGCGGCAGCTGCGGCAGGAGCTCGAGAGCCTCATGAAGGAGCAGGACCTGCTGGAGACCAAGCTCAGGTCCTACGAGAGGGAGAAGACCAGCTTCGGCCCCGCGCTGGAGGAGACCCAGTGGGAGGTGAGGCCGCGCGGTGCTCTTGGGCCCGGGCAGTCGGTGGTTTGGCGGCAATCCCCCCCTCTCCTCCTGGTGCCAGCCAATCGTGCACAGATGCCAACCACACAGGGGGCTAAAGGGCCACCGACTTTACCACCCGAAGAAGGGGCTCTGGTAAACCATTTTGGGGAAGCACTTAGCTCTGAGCTTCCTACTCTCCCCACCACACCCTCGTGGCCCCCAGGCTTGAATTTCCTAACCCGGTCATTGGCTGGGAACCCAGACCCAGCCTCACTGCACCTGCTCACAGAGGCGCCAAAGAAAGACGGGCAGTGCCCGAGTCCGTGCAAGGCCCGAGAGAGCATAACTTGTCTTAGTTGTTTTTGAGGGAAGGGACCCCGCCCACTATTAAGTATCGTCACAGCAGACCCCACACCCGCCATGGCCCTGGCCACACCCGAGATGCATAGCGCATGCTGGCGCGGGGCACCCAGGCTTGTCGGTCAATCTGGAACCCACCTGGACGTGGCTGTGACCTTGTTCCCAGGTTGTCCCGTCAGGCTATCTAGTAAAATGATAAATAATAATAATTTATAATGACACATATGTCGCTATAAACGTATTTATGATGTAATGATAATAATGTAGAGAGTGTTTATTAAGTGCCAAGCCCTAGGTTCTCTCCTCTATTCCCTGCAATACCCCAGTGAAGTAGGTACTATTACTAATCCTCAGTGTACAGGCAGGAAAACTGAGGCACAGAGAGGTTATACTAGAATCAGCTAGTTAAGAGACTAGCCCAAGGTCTGAGATGTATATATATTAGGTATCGGAGCCAGGGTTTGCTCCCAGTGGCGTGATCGCTGCTCCCTGTTGCCACCATGTGACATGTCCAGGATCGCCCGGGTCGGCAGTGGTGGAGCTGGGACTCAAAGCCAAGTCCACGCCTCGACTATCATGAAGTGACTGTGGGCTTGGCCTGGGAAAGATGCAGTTGGTCCCAACCAAGCATCCTGGGCGGGGCTGAATCTTCTCTGGGACGGGGCGGTGTTTGTCAGAAAGCGAGAGGGAGGGAAAGAGAGGACATGGCAGGGTGGCTTCCAGTCTTATTCCAGGAGTGTCTTCTGTAGGGCCTTGAGACACGGCCAGCCAGAACGGCCCTGGTCTGTGACCCCAAATGGCCAAGACCCCGGAGACACAGGGTCTGATCAATGGCTTTGGTTCTCATCGTTGCTCTTGGTCCAGTTTTGGAGGGGACAAGAGTAGAACTGGTGACGGAGGGCCTGGGGCAGCACTCAGCGGCTCGTCACTGGGCAAGTAGGCGCTGGGCTCTGTCTCGGAGCCAGCGTGGTGCTTGTCACCGGGGCACGGCAGTGGGTGCGTGACATAGTCATTGCCCCCACCCCTGCAGAGAGGAGAGGGGGGGCTGGGTGTGTGCAGGGGCGAGGCTGGGGCATGGGCATAGCATGGATGATAGGAATCTGGCTGGCGCGGACACCAATACCATCGGTGCTCAGTGTGGGGGACAGAGCTGCCAGCAGAGGGCAGATGCACCCAGCGACGGCTGATTTGCACAGGCCGCGCTGGTGCCATGAGGGGGGCACACTGAGATGTGGGGCCGGATTGGGGGTGAGGGAGGCACGCAGACAGACCAGGCTGGACACAAGCATGGAAAGACCGCCTCACAGAGGGGCTTGGCTTCCACAGTCCTGCAGCCCACCGTCCCCGGGTGGGGACACTCACCCCTTGGCGCTCTGTCCCCATCCCCCGCCCCCGGCAGGTGTGCCAGAAGTCAGGCGAGATCTCCCTCCTGAAGCAGCAGCTGAAGGAGTCCCAGACGGAGGTGAACGCCAAGGCCGGCGAGATCCTGGGCCTGCGAGCGCAGCTGAAGGACACGCGGGGCAGGCTGGACAGCCTGGAGCGGAGGACGCAGGGCCTGGAGGGCGCCCTGCGCACCAAGGGGCTGGAGCTGGAGGTGTGCGAGAACGAGCTGCAGCGCAAGAAGAACGAGGCGGAGCTGCTGCGGGAGAAGGTGAGCCTGCTGGAGCAGGAGCTGCTGGAGCTGCGTGCCCAGGCCGCCGTGGCCCGCGACGTGGCGCCCGCGGCCTTCCCGGAGGACATCCCCGCGCTGCAGCGGGAGCTGGAGCGGCTGCGGGCCGAGCTGCGGGAGGAGCGGCAAGGCCACGACCAGATGTCCTCGGGCTTCCAGCACGAGCGGCTGGTGTGGAAGGAGGAGAAGGAGAAGGTGATCCAGTACCAGAAGCAGCTGCAGCAGAGCTACTTGGCCATGTACCAGCGCAACCAGCGCCTGGAGAAGGCCCTGCAGCAGCTGGCCCGTGGCGACGGGGCTGGGGAGTCCCTGGAGATTGACCTGGAAGGGGCCGACATCCCCTATGAGGACATCATAGCCACCGAGATCTGAGAGGCCGCCTGGGGGGAGCGAGGCCTGGGGACCCAGCCCCGGGAGGCAGGGGCTGAGCCCATCGGAAGAGGGCTCCCCTCCCCAGCACCCCTACTCAGTGGCTGCAGCCCCTCTGATGGAAGCCACCCCTGGGGCACAGGCCCAGGGCCCTGAGTGTCGGGCAGGGTTGCAGGGTGGCCTTCCCTCCCGTGTCTGACGTCCCAGCGCTCACCGACCCTGCAGCCCGCCGGACCTCGGGCCCTGACTGCTGTGGCTTCCCCAAAGGACGGGTCCAGGGACCGCCATGCTTTGTTAAGGGCTCCCTAAACCTGCCTTTGTTCAGAATCGTTAGAGATGCCCCCACCAGGGAGGGTGGCCACTGCCCCGAAGGCCATGCAGCCACGCCAAGTATGAAGCTCCCTTTCACCTCTCATCCCAACCCCCTTCTCCCCCGTGTACACACCGGAATGCCTTGGGAATAGAAAGAAGCCATTTGTGACCAGAAGCCTTGGAGCCTGGCCCGTCGGGACCTGAGCTGCTTTTCCTGTGGCCTCAGACAGAGGGCTGGCGGGGGCTCTGGAGAGCCTGGCCCAGCACCGGGGCTGTCCCGACCCCAGCCAGCCACAGGAAGGAGGGGACAGCTGGGCAGACAGAGGGGGTCAGAGGAAGAAACGAAGTCGTGTCAGCCAGGGGTGGGTGGGGACCAGCCAGACCCTGGGGCCCAGCGCTGCCTGCTGGTTCCCACTGACCGGAGCTGAGAAGCCTTGGGACAGTTGGTGGCCTTTGGCCTCAGTGCCCAACCTTCCAAAAGCCATAGACGCTGAGGCCCCGGGGTGGGCCCTGGGAAGGGAGGGTCCAGGGCATCGTGACGCAGAGTGGGTGGCTTTCCAGTCGTCCCAGGGGAACCTCCGGATCCCTCCAGCTGGGGCTAGAGGCAGGGTTTTCCTCACCTCTGGTTCGGAGTTGGCCGGTGGCTACTCTGGAATGTTATTTCCTTCCCCAAAATCAAGGTTTTACTTGGATGCAGAATATCCCGTGTCCACTGAGTACACATGTGTGATCTGGGCGTCTCCCTCCTTTGCCTGTGGCTGGATTCAAAGGTGCGCTGTTTCCCCTCCACCTTTAGTGCCAAGTTCCGGGTCTGCACGGGTCAGGACGGGTCCCCAGAGTGCCTGTGGGCGAGAGTCCCGGGCGGGGAGAAAAGAGGAGGCGAACACAGCAGCACGCACAGCCCCGGGCCACCACTGCCCTGTCCTCCCTCCCCTCGAGCCCCCGGCACTCCCAGACTGTAAAGAATCTCGACGGCAGCAACGTTTCTCAGGGGCCGCGCAGTGCCTCTCCGGGTTTCCCTCCTGAGGACGTGCAGAGCTGGAGGTAGGGGGAGGGACGTGGACAAGGTAGAGTTTTGGAGTTGCTTGGTTCAGGGAATTTTCTTTTTCTTTCTTCTTCTTCTTCTTCTTTTTCCTTTCTTGTCTGTCAGGCAAGCCAGGCCCAGCAGGCTGTTGTCTGTTCTATATTTGACTCTAGCCACAGCTGCTGTTCTTAGGACAGCCAGCCCTGCTGGGTCCTGTGCCTCCCGCCTGCCTGCTGGGCTGGTGGGGACAGTCTGGGACTCAACAGTCTGAGGCCATCCCCAGTCCTGCCTCCCCGGCACTGGGGGTGGCAGCCGGCGGGGGGTGCCTCCCTTCCTGCCCACCCCGCTCATGGGGCCCCATAGCCCTTCCCTGCGTGAGGGCCGAGGGCAGAGCCACCTTCCCTGTGCTTGGCTCTGCTGTCTGGTCCCCGGGCTACGCCGTGCTGGTCCTGCTGTCCACAAATGACAGAGGAGGGTTCTGGAATTTCAAACCATGGCTCTTAGTCACAGGCTAGATTTAAACCTGGAATCCACAGGCCAGAAGCCCCTCCCTGCATGGAAGGCAGTGCCTCCCCCGGCACGGCCCCGACCCCGAGTCAAAGACATCCCATTCTTGCCCCACGTTCCCACCAGCCTGTGCCTTGTTGGAGTCCTTCCCCCATGAGACTGCCCCGTGGAGAGAGAGGAAGGGGCCGGCTGCCCCTCCCCAGAGCCCAGCACCCCGCCCGCAAGACCTGGCCTGGGAAGAAGCGGGTCCCAGGCCCAGTGGTGGAGCCCGTGTGTCACTGTGGGGTGTCGGTACTCCACCCACAGGGGAGCTCAGCCTTCTTCGTGTCTCCATGGCCCTGCCCCAGCCCCCCCCCCCGGGAAGTCCACCCAGGCCCTGCCCAACACCCCAGATGCCAGATGGCCCACGGGTGGCCGGGGTGGCCAAAGGTAGCTCCAGAATTCAAGTGTCCTGTTTCCCAGTGACCTCGCCTTCCTGTGGGTTTTCTTCCCTTCCCCATCCAAAAGCATCCTCACTATTCTTGGACCACGCCGGACTCCGCCTCTCTGGAAGGAGGCTCTGAACAGCGGGGGCACCAGGCCTCGTTGGGCTCGCTGCCCTTCCCTCTGGGCACTCCGTCTGGCACACGTGCCCACTCAACACCCCAAAGGATGCCTGGCCTAAAAATACTCCAGCCGTCTGCAAAGAGAGAGTGTCATTCAGCACCACCTCACCCAGGAGGGGACTCTGCCTCTGGGCCTTGGAGTGACCAGGCTCTCACGGGGCAGCCTCAGGGGCATCCGGCAGGTGCCAGGAGCACTCAGCCCCCATGGGCACCAAGCTCATATGGGGCTGGGAGTGGGGGCATCTCTCTGAGAGGCACTCACAGAGCCTCTTGTTGCTGGTGCCAGCCTGGCCCATCTCTTAGGTGAGAGAGTTGCCACAGCCTAAGCCAGGCTGGCTGGTGGAGCAGTGGCTTTGGGAGAAGGGTGTCCCTGTGGGCCCTGAGTTCTCACCCGGTGCTGCCAGGACAGGAGGCTGCGCCACCCGGGCCACTGGGCCTGAGCTCCTCACCTGTCATGCAGGTGGCCCTCACGCTGTGCCTGCTGGGAAAGCTGGAACCCTCGGCAGAGGCGGCGAGCCCCGGATGGACTGGCATTTGGAAGAAGATGTACATAGTTATTTTTCTCTCTCTTGTTTCTTGTTTGGCTTGGTTTGCTTTTGACAGCTTCATTCGATTTTTATTTTTGACGTCACTTTTTGGCCATGTAAACTATTTCTGGTAATTTTATGTTTTTATTTATGAATAAAGAATGCCATTTCTCATGCCCTCCGGAGCCACGTCTGTCTGCCCTCGCCACCCTGGCATCCCCAAGCTGCAGCGCGGCGGCCCCTTGGGACTCTCCCTTTGGAACGAGGTGGGTGGTGATGCCCCTTTCCACCCGAGAGGGGATGCAGGTGGCGAAGGGCAGTGGGAATTGTGGGCCCCGGGGTGACAGACACGTCAGACTGGCTCCTGTCCCCAACCCCAGGACCTTACCCTTGACATGGGAGAGAAGGGGGCGAGGGAGGGGCCCCTGCAGAAACAGGGGGT
The DNA here is from genome assembly GCA_008750895.1 of Mirza zaza. Lineage (NCBI taxonomy): Eukaryota > Metazoa > Chordata > Mammalia > Primates > Cheirogaleidae > Mirza > Mirza zaza. The sequence continues at coordinate 44,485 of VSMD01067385.1, forward strand.
CCTCCCCCAAAGAGAGGCCCTTCCTGCCCAAACCTCACGCCTCTCCCAACTCACCCCGCCAGCCGCCGCCTCACCAGCCAACTCCCGTTCCATCGCATATGGCCTCACTGGCAGGGGCCCAGAGTGGCTATTGTTGCCACTGCTCCAGGGTCCCCTGGCCGGGAGGGTGTGTCACCACAGTGGCCATCTGCCCAGCCTTCTTGGGACCAGCCCTCCTGGTTCACCTTGACAAACATTCCCTGCTGCCCTGGGCTCCGAGGACTTCTGCTCAGGTGGCAGGAGACAGAAGGGACGTGATAAGAGGGAATTAACAAAACAAGGCAGCCTGTGGAGCACATGTGGGGAAGGTGACAGTGGCTCTGAGTAGGGGAAGGTGCCAGGCAGAAGAGGACTGGGGACAAGCGTGCATGGGACCTACGAGCAGAAGAGAGGAAGGAGAAGACAGAAGCTCGTCCCCTGTCCCCATGGCACAGTGAGGCCCCCTGCCTGCCGTGGAGGTGACAGGAGCATGGGCATGGGGCAGGTGGTGGAGAGGCGGGAAGGCCGGGGCACAAGGGCCCAAGTGCCCAAGGGAGGTGAAACAGCTGAAAGAAGTGACCAGGCCAGGACAGGAGCACCCCTCTGTCTAACTCAGAAGCCCCAGCCTTTGGGGGCAGGGTCACGCCAGACCTGGGAGAACCCCTTCCCGCTGGTCTTCCTCCTAGATCTTCCCCAGGCTGGTGGCCTCACTGAAACGCGCCTCCCACTAATCACAGCCTTGGCAAGGCCCAGGACTCTCACTCGAACCAACAGAACTCAGCAGGAGCCTCCACTCTTACACTCTCTGGCCCTGTGCTGCCACGTGAGAAGCCCCCACCCTGCCGGAGAGACCACGAGGAGCAGGAGGGGCACACTTGTCCCAGCGGCAGCCAGCCCCCACCTCCAGCTTTGCGCAGCTGAGCGTGTGACCCAGCACCAGCCGATCCCACGTGGAGCAGAGCCTTCTCCCTCCACTTACCCCTGCTCTGCCAGAATCCGACCCCAGAACCGTGAGCGCAGTGAAGGGCAGTGTGTTTTAGCCGCTGAAGTCAGGGTGATCCGCTTCCTCCAGAGTCCTGCCAAGGACCCAGCCTTCCTGGAGCCCCCAAGCCTGCTTGTTATTTTAGGGGAAAAATAGAACAAAAGGGAAATGAGAAAGAGAGGAAATTCTCCTCCTTCCCCGACAACACACAGCTCCATCCTTGGCCTCCACTGCCAGCAAGGCACAGTCTCTGGCCCCAGACGGACTCGGAGCATGACATCCCCGTGGGGAGGAGGCAGCATGGTCATTCCCAAGCGTTTTCAGCAGCAGATGACTTCTGAGCTCTCTGTGCAAGGCCACGCTGCCCCCAGTGTCTCCCCAGCCCAGGTGCCCCCAAGGCCCAAAGCATCACCATTTATTCACTCATGCGTGCAGGCAGCATGGATTCCTTCCATAAATAGTTACGGAGCTCCGGCTTTATGGCCAGCCCTGTTCCTGATACCAGAAATGCAGAGGTGATCAAAACAGTCAAGGTCCTTTCTCCTGAGGGGTTACACTTTGGAAGTAAACAAACAAAATTTTCCATTACCGTAAGTGCTGCAAAGGAAATGAACAGGGTGATAGGATCTGGCTGCGGGCAGACTGGAGATGCAGCATCTGGAGGATGAGTTGGGGAAATTGGCACAGGAAAAGGGAAATCAAAGAATCAAAAATGTCCCTGGATTTCACCATTTTGACACACCATGCCAGCCAAGGTCCTTGCCCAACTCAGATGCTGCCCACTCCAAGGGGCTTAGCAGATCCCTTCTGAGCAGGGGACTTGCCACTGTTCCTCCCCAACCTCGGCTTCCCCTGTTCCCGCACCATGGACGTCTCTTCCTGAGCAACCTTTGCCCTCACCTTCCTCTTCATCCTCCAGAAGCTCTTCCCACCACCTCCCAATGGAGACCTTTGAAAAGCCATAAGCCCTAAGCATTGTTCTTCCACACCTGAATATTAAAGATGAAACTTAGTGAAATGGCACAATCCTTGTACGGATGCTGAAATTAACATAGCTTCTTTGTAGGGAACTTGATGAAGAAATGTTCAGCTTCGATGAACTTATCCAGATGTTTTGTTTATTGTTGTTGTCGTTGCTATTGTTTGTTTATGAGTTTGGGAGGGGTGTGCTTTCCTGGGTGGGGCTCCAGGCAGAAGTTTATCCAGCCTACTGCGTCACCTAGACTTCGCCCACCGATCTCTCCCTACAGTTTGCAGTCGACATTGACTCTTGTCTGTCTGCCATCCTGTCTGTCCACTCAGATGCTAGACCCTGTAGGATCTATCCACTCCCTAAAGCCCTCCCTGCCACTCTTTTTTCTTCCTGCATCGATTGGCCCAGATGAGGTTATCCAAAGAATCACAGAACATCCTAGACATCTTAGACGTCTTCTAATTCCAGCCACTGCAATTTCACAGGTGTAAGAAAAGTGAGACCCAGAAAGGAGAGAGGGCTTTCTCAAGGTCACGCAGCTAGATCATGAGAGACCCAGCCACCGTAATAGCTCTAACAACTCCTCTGGTTTCTTTGCCCCTGCTCTGGTTCATCAGCGCCACTGAGGCACCATGGGCAGGTGGCTTTCAGGTCTCTCCATTTTATGGTTCCAACCCTCACCTTGGCCACCCTGAATCTGACCACAGGGGCCAGAGCACGTTCCCCAAAACATCACATCAATGGTCACGATAAGCTCGATCCACAGTGAGGGACTCCTCTTGCCAATCACAGTGTTCATGAAAAAGACCCCGCTCTGCTGCCTCGTCCTGTTTTCTACATTGAGATCTTTAATGGGAGGCAACATGTGCCGTGGCCCAGTGCTCCACCTGCAGAATCAGAGCTAGCCAAGGTCACTTCCACCCTCCCCTGCTACTGAGCTTCATGACATTAGATAAGTTACTTAACCTCTCTGGGCTTCAGAGGGTTGTTTTGACAATTTGATGAGCTAATGCTCAATAAAGGTTAAAGTATTGCCACCATTTTTTATTACTACTACCATAATTGGTGATACTATCATATCATTATTATTATTTGCTAATATAATGTCCCTGCTTTGAGCCGTGATGAGCTACAATGGTGCCTCAGGCTCCTGGGCCTGGCAAAGCTCTGCTCCTTGGGGAACAGCTGATTTGATTCTGATCAGGGTCTTCCCAGCTCCCTGTAAGCTTTCTCGCCAGCTCTCATCTGCAAAAGGCTGGCTTGTGGGGGAAAAGCCCCAGGTGGAGAGGCACGGGCGAGGGGTGGGGTGGGGTGGGCAGGCTGGTCTGTGGAGCTCACCAAAATCTCCTCATTCACCAGCTCCCTAAGTGCAGCCCCTCTTCCCCCTGCCCTCCCTCTTCAGCTCTGCCACTCAGTGCCTGTCCTAGTGCACACATGCATGCACACGCGCAGACACACACATGCATACAATGCATGCATATGTGTGCACACAGCACACATCTGTATGCACACACCTGCATGCACGTGCATGCACATGCATGCACACAAATGCACACACATGCATGCGCCCCTCGCCCCCCCCCCCATGGCCTCAATTACAGCCAAATGAGAGCTAAGTAGCTCACGACAGCGCTCCTAATCAGTGGCAGGTGAGGCGAATTAAATTCTCACACTAAGAATAACAGACGATTTGCCCACCGTGTGGTGCCTGTCACTCAGAGGCCCCTCTAGGGCTGTGGGGGGGCATTTCAAGGCCCAGGGCTCCCCTTGCTGGGCTGGTTCCCAGGCAGAGGCCTTAGGGAGCTCACTGGGCTGGAGGGGGGGGTGCTGCCATACCAAGAAGAAGGCAAGTTCACTGCCATGGACTGGGCTGGGACTGGCTGACTTCCCAAGGCTGTCCTTTGCATTTTGTACACAAAAACCTGTGGCACAGTGGACTGTCACAGTCCTGGGCCTCACTGTGGCCAAAGCATTAGCTCTGGCTCTGAGGAGAGGCCTCCTCTTCCTCCTACCCTAACTTCAGCAGTAGATGAAGGTCTCAAGAACAGTCAAGGTCGCCTGGCCACCCTCCCATCCTCCACCACCGTCAGAGCGACCCAGCTTTCCTGGGCACTGTCTTCTGAGCCAGGAAAACACCAGTCTGAGCAGCGGGGTGCTTGGCCTCTGCCCAGCGAGAAGGGCCAGGCGCACCGTGGAAAAGGGAAGGAGGAGGGGTCCGAGCACCCACTGTCCCCTCCCCCTACCCCACCCCCGCCTCCTTCACCAGCTTCCTGGTCCATCCCCTGTGCGGCCAGAGCTTTCCAGGGAAGCCTGGCTCCAGCCTCGCTCTGGCTGCGCCCCAAGGACTATACTTAGAAAGAGGGAGGGCACAGCCACGCCGACTGTCCACTCCAAGCAAGAGCCAGCATCGCAGGAGCGCGCCAGCTACAGGAAGACCAAAGTCACGTCCCCCATCCCACTGCCTGCCTCCAGCCCCAGGCTGGGCACCCTCCTGCTTCCTGAGCCCAAGACGTGCTGGGGCTCCATGCCGCATTGCCGTCCTCACTGTCTTGTTGGTTGGTCGGGTGTTTCCCCATCTACAAATTCCCAAAGGGCACAACTCTATCAGAAAGGGAAAAAGCCCATTAAGCTAATTTGCTTTTCCTACACACACACACACACACACACACACACACACACACACGCAGGCGCATGCGTGCACACGTGCACACAGAGGTGATAAAAAAGACAGTGCTCCTTTTCTCTAGCTTCTAGATAGATGTCTTCTAAGTCGATATTGAAAATTAGGGCTTGAGAGGTGTATGTGTGTGTGTTTTTATAAGAGTGCGTGTGTATGTGTGGATACGGGCTTGAGAGATGTACAGGTGTGTGTGTGTGTGTGTGAGTGTGGATGTGGCCTTGAGGGTTATGTATTAATATATGTGTGTGTGTATGTGTGTGTGTGTACCTGTATGTGTGTGTGTGTATGAGTGTAGGTATGTGTGTATGTGTATGTGTGTACGTGTATGTGTGTGTATGTCAGTGTGTCCATGTGTGTCTATAGGGGTGGCAGGCCCTGAGGTGTCCCCACGTGGGGAAGGGGCTGCGTTTCTTCCGTGGCTTCCATTTCATCCACGCGCCCCAGGGAGCAAGACAACCTCCAGAGAGCGCCCATGGGACAGGGGAGGGTGGCGCTGGCCGGGAAGGAAGCTGCCAGGCTGGGGAAAGGGGAGCTAAGGTGGGACAGGGCTCACCCTTCCCCCCACCCTGCATTGCCCGTGCGCCCTCCTCGTACCCCCCCAGGAGGGGTGCAGCCCTGGGCGAGGAAGCCGTCTCTGCTGAGTACAAGCCTCCAAGTGCAAGTGACTCCTCCAAGAGTCACGGCCAACAGCCAGGGGAGCGACAGCCTTACACTGGGGGGGGGGACCTGCCCACCCCTAGGGCCTCCACCGCACCCCACTTTCTCTCTTCCCCTTCTCTGCACTCTCGTCACTGCCCCCTCCGCCTCTGACCGCTGCACCCAAACCTGAGCCTTGTAGATGGAACAGGGTTCCTCAACCCCACAGCCCAAGCCCTCCAAATACGCACCAAGGCCAACCGCAGTGTGGGTCACAGTCACACCCCCAGACCCAGCTGTGATCAGGGACACTCGCTGCTCAGAACCCGGCGAGCGGTAGGGGAGCAGGCACGTGGGCTGCACCTCCACTGGCCTGGGTGTCCCGCCAGGGCTGGGCTTCAGGGAGAGGACTGGGGCGGAGGAAGTTGGCGGTGGCTGTTCTGGGGGCCGCCCGGGAGCCAGCTCCCTGCCAAGGGCAGCCCAGCTGCAGGGAGCCTTCGACAGCCCCAGAAGCTGGCCCGGTCCCCGTCTGGCCGCACCAGATGCCCGGTGCCGGGGAGGAGAGGACTCTGGCCGAAGTCGGACTTCCCAGGGGCTCTGGGTCGCTTCTCCCAACCGGCCTGGAGCAAAGGCCTAGACCTCCAGGGTGATCCGGGAGGGACTGGGCTGCCTGGCGAGGCCACCCCAGGCAGGAAATGGCAGAGAAAGAGGCCATTTCCAGGCCATTGTGCTCCATAGCAAGAGAGAGAAAAGGCTGTGACAAAGGGAGGTCCGGGGGGCTCCGGCTCTGGACTCATAGCCCCATGAGGCGGGTGCTGTCACTGGGCCCCTTCGGCACCTGGGACCGAGGCTGCGACAGGGCCGGGGGTGGGGTCCCCTGCGTTGTGGCCCTGCTTTCTCTCAGAGGCACACGGAGGAAGGGAGGCAGCCAGTCGGGCCCCTGTGGGAGGCACATTGACCCTGCAACCCAGCACGTGACACTTGGGGCTCTCCGAGATGTCACCCCATTCCACAGACATCCTGAGTGACTGGAGATTTGCCAAGGTCACTCGCTCCCGCCCCCCTGAGCTACTGACGTTAGAGCAGCCCTTCTCTTCGCTCCTTGCTGTGTTCCAATCTGCGTCTGCCGAGCTAGATGGGACAGGCAAGGAGGGAGACAAGGCAACACGGCTCAGCCCCACAGAGATGCCACCAGCACCTGCCAGCCTGGTTGAGGGTCGGCAGGGGCTGGGTTCCACAAAGCAGCTTCCATCCCTGGGGAGGGGGAGGATGGTGGAAGGTTTGACTAGGGCTGTCCAGTCGGGGTGGGAGGGGCCTGGATTGTGGGTGGGGATATAAACCTACCCTTGGATCCCAGCAGCCTTCCTGTGACCATGAGGTCCACCCACTGCGTCTTACAGCACAATCTCTCAAGATCATTAAGACCCCATCATGCAGAGGGCCACAGGAATGGCAACCTTTCAGCAGGGGACACAGAGCTGGCTGCAGGGTCTATGCTCTGGGCCACCCTGGGTCCCCTGCTCCTCCCACTAGCTCACAGGAGTTTCTGGAAGGGACTGAAACACGTATTGCTTCGTGGCTCCCCCCAGACTGTAAGCTCCTTGAGGACGTTAATTTCTTTGAACCCCCAAACACTAAGCAGCAGGAGAGGCACCAGAAGGAAATCGGCATTTACTGAGCAGGGTGGGAAGAGTTGGGGGAGGGGTTGCCTCTGGCCGAGAAGACACGACACAGGCAATCAGGGCAGGAGGTGGCTGTGCGACAGAGAGGCAGCCTGGGGGGAGGGGAATGGATCCGGTGGGTGGATGGAGGAGTGATCTTTGCTTCTAGTGCAGTCTTCCTTCTGTCTTGTGGTGTAGCTTCAGGGTCCTGCTTACACCTTGATTACAGTGGGGCTTAATTATAGGGGCGGATGAAGGAGGGAGAAGGGGAGGACCAGCACGGACAAATGACTGCTCGGGTGTCATCATACTATAGCCAGGTCCTTGTGACACTTGGCCAAGTAGTTCTGGGGGCAACTGGTTTCCCAGGGCTGCCACAACAAGTCCCACACCTGGGCGGCTTAAATAACAGAAATGTGTTCGCCTGCAGTTCTGGAGGCCGGAAGTCCCAGATCAAGGTGTTGGTGAGGCCGTGGCCTCTCTGAAGCCTTCAGGGGAGGAGGCCCCCTTGCCTCTCCCACCCTCTGGCGGCCCTGGTTGTTCCTCAGCTCTCGGCAGTGTCACTCGGAGCTCTGCCTCTGTCTGCACGTGGCTTCTTCTCTTGTCCTCGTGTCACTGTGTCTTCATGGGGCATTTCTCCTCTCTGTGTCTCTCTAAGGACACCAGTCCTATTGCATTAGGGACCCGCTTCATCTTAACTAATTCCATCTGCGGTGACCCTGTTTCCAAATAAGGTCACATTCTAAAGTCCTGGGGGTTAGGCCATCAATATATCTTTTGGGGACTCAGGTGGACCCACGACAAGTGGCCTGGGAGGACTGTAGATGAGGGTGTAGACTCAGAGCAAGCGGAGCCCGGTCCAGGCCCCATCCAGAGGAGACCTGCCAGACAGAGGAGGGAGACAGAGGAGGGTCGGCCTGTCTAGCAGGGGCACGTGAAGTCCTGGGGGTTGTTTAAACCGCCCTCTGTTAAGAAGGGGGTGGGGCTGGGGTGGGTAACTCACTCAAAGCCACTTGATTTCCCCAGAATAGACCCAGGTCCCAAGAGTGGGGCGCTGGGGCCTGTCCCCCTTTGAAGTGCAAATGCAGGCCCCAAGCACTGCAGAATAATCAGTGCCTCGCATCTGCCGCACTCCTGCCCCGCCTGTGGTGTGACCCACCAGCTGCTCGGTTCTCTGGGTGCCCCCCTGGCTGCAGTCAGGCTGGGGGATCAGGCCCCAGGCAGACCCGGTAATCACCGCTCAGCGAGGAGGGGGCGTTAAGGAAACAGAGTGTTTAATGTGCGGGGTGGCAGCTGCGCCGTCTCCCCGTGTGCTCAGATACCTGCTGTCCCCGCTGGCCCGGGAGTGGGGGAGGGGCGAAGGCAGCCTTTGTGTGGCAGCAGCTCACTTCCAGGAGCCCAAGGCACTGCAGCAGGAGGAGGAAGGGACATTTGGTGGTCCTGATAATGATCAGCCGGTGACCTTGGCGATAAGCATGTGTGGGGCCAGGCTCCCCTGTGGCAGAGGGGCCCAGCTGGCTGCTCCAGGGTTCCCTGAGTGGCTCCACCTCAAAGCCCAGGGCTTGCCCCACAAGAGAGGTCAACGCCTGCACCCCTGACAAGAGGGACCCGCTCCAAAAGCTGGGCTTGGGAACCAGACAGAGAAGATTCGGTGATTGCCGCTGGCACTCAGCACTCTATAGGGCTTTGGTCAAGTTATCAAACTGGAGCCTCAGTTTTCCCATCTGTGAAACAGGAATAACATCGCTTACTGCATGGGTCCTTCAGGGTCGGCGTGAGAACATGTATGCAAAAAGCCTATCAGAAATACTCAGCACACGCTTGCTTTCCCCACTGGGCCCAAGGAGCCTCTGGAAAGGTTTCGGTCCTGGCACCACACCCTGGAATGGGGGGGCGAGGCGACAGAAAACATCAGGCAGTGCCGTCATGGCATCCTCAGTGCCGAGACCTTGCTCGAGAAGGGCCGGCTTCCTTCCTTCTTCCTGCTTCCACCTCCTCTGGCCACTTCACCCCTTGGCCACTTACCTTTTCCAAGGCCCCAGTGTGGCAGCCCTGCCGTGCCTGTGGTGACACAAGGCCACGGTCCTTGAGCAGCCCCCAGCCTGAGGGAGACAGCCTGCTGTGCAAGGCCCACCAAGCGAGTGCTCTACAGGTCACCCAGGACCAAACCCCGGGTGGCAGCACCTAGGGCCACAGCGGGGAAAGCGGGCCTCTCTCTTGGGCATGCTCAGCTGCTGCCTGGGGGCTGTGCCCGCGGCTTCTCCTCGGGGAAGGGCTTCCTTGCTTGGATGGAACCAGGCTGTGCCTCTGAGACTCTGGAGCCTGCAGACGAAAGGCTTCCTGGAGCCGACACCTGCTCTTTGTACCTTCCCAGGCCCCTCGGGGACATCAGTCCTGACCGGCAGCAGGAAAAGCCACTGGGGGCTCAGAAGAGGAGGTGTCGCAATTGGGACTGCACAGAGTACTGTCCCTGTGCCTCTGTCTTCTTTTTATAAGGACACCAGTCATATTGGAGTGGAAGCTGACCTCATCTTAACTAATTATATCTACCAACGATCCTCTTTCCAAATAAGGCAATATTGTGGGTACTGGCGGATTAGGGCTTCAACAGATGAAGTTTTTGAGATGGGGGACACCATTCAACTCATAACTGGACTTAAGGGTAGAACAGGATTTAGGCCAGAAAGCAGCAGCCTCCTGATGTGGTTCCCAAAGTCAGGGCAAGAGAGCTCTCCTCTGTGACTGATCTGGGAGAAGACAGGGAAACAGGGGCACTTGGGCCCCAGGGCCCCGGGGCCAGGAGGAGGCGTCCTCCCAGAACTGTCACTGCCTTGCATCTGCCTGTCTGAGCTTGGGAGAGCTGGAGGACCCGCCTTTGGGCTTTGTCATCAGATAGTGGGGAACTACTAGAAGTTTTCCCGCAAGCCGACTGACTTAGAGCTCAGGGATTTACACAAGCCGGAAAGAGAAATGGCTTGTACCGGAGGCTGTGATTCTGCCTCTGCAGGGAACTGCCGGGGTAAAGCCCCACGTGACCCACAGGCTGCTGACAGTCTCCTTACGCCCCTTCCTCATCTGTCAATCAGCCTGACTAGCTGTGCCCACCTCCGAGGGATGGTTTGATAGTTAAATCAAATGATTCCTGCAAACATTCAGATCACTGCTCTGCACATAGTCAATGCATGAATTCCAGCCCCGCAGGGGAGGGACGCCCTAAAGAGAACACAGAAGGTAACTTTAGGTGTAGGATTCTTGGGAATGCAAAGACAGGCAAGAGCAGGGGAGGAAAGAGGGCAGGGGGGAAAGGAGGTGCTGGGGGGGGGCGGAGTGCAGAGGCCTCCCTCTGCTCCACACGCCCAGGGACCTGTGCACCCGCCCGCGCCCTCTCTTCCCCTGCTGTCTACTGCCACCTGCTGGTGACTTGTGGAAACGCAGCAAGAGTCGCAAGGACTTCCCACCCTCCCCAAGTTGAATTTTACTTTTATAACAGGATTAAAAGTACCACTGCTGTCCCTTTAGACACACAGACTCCCTTGCACACGGCTAGTCTAAGTTTCCCCAAATAGCTTGCTGGCTGACGTGGACCTCAAACTTAAGGAGGGCTCTAAGCAGGGTCGGTGATGGTGGTGTGGATGCCAGGGCCAAGCCCACCTCGGGGCAGGCTTCAGGAAAGAGTCAGTCCTCTCGGGGCCCATAAAAGATCCCTGGGGGGGGTCAGGGCAAGGCAATATATGTAACCTTAACATTTGTACCCCCATAATATGCTGAATTAAAAAAACAAAAAGAAGTTTCAGCTTCTGCTTGAAATGAGGGTTCCCCACGCCACAGCCTCCGGGAGAGACCCCGACTGACCTGGCCAACCCCAAGGGCTACAGCCTGGGTGTGACTGTCGGTTTGACCGAGAACCGGATTGTGTGGAGTTGGGGTAAGGACATATAAAATGATAAGACATCCCACTGGCTTCTCTCCAGGGATACTGGGCACAGGCATGGCTCATTGGCCCCAGGCCAAATCTGAGATACTGGGATTTAGAAGTCATGGGGCTTCCTCCACCCATTTGGGGGTCTTGAAATAAACCTATCTTTGCAAAGTACAAGACTGGGTCCTGGTTTGCCAGAAGAAATTCAAATGGCTAAAAGGGTTGGGAATTCTTTGGTAACTTGGTTTACTTCAACAAATGTAATAGTGTACATTTTAATACCTTAAATTAGCAAAGTTTTTTCCCCTGTGGTGTTAGAAGTCAGGATAGTGGTTTCCCTGGGGAGAAAGGGGAGACGGTTGGAACCTGGGAGGGGACATGATGGGGACTTCTGAGGTGCTGGAAATGTCCCGTCTAGTGAATTGGATCTAGCTCCACAAGTGTGTTCACTTTGTGAAAATTCATCAAGCTGTCGCCTTAACAATTTTGTGCAGTTTTCTATATATTACTCTAATAGACAAATTTTCTTAAATTAAGGCTTTGTGGTTTGTTTGTTTGTTTGTTTTAACAAGAAAGAACACCCAGTGCCACTGAAGGTGCAATGAAATGACGGTGGTACCAAAAGTTGTCACAAACATTTTTACAGCAGTGGTACCAATCAATATAAGTCAAGGGCTTTAGTAGTGCTCATATTCTTTGTCCTATACTTTTGAAAACATCTTAACTATACCAGAATATAGACAAATATTTATGTGCCGATGAATTCATTACTGCATACATAAAAAGTTGAAAATATCATAAATAGTAAACAATAGAGAAAATGTGGTACATTTATGATAAAGTATTATATAGTCTTTAAACTGTTTGAATGCTTAATAAGTCTCTCATGCAATTAAGTAAAAAGGCAGAATGTGAAATTTATGTATCTTTAGTTTCAATTGTATTAAACCACTTGGAGTCTCACCATAAATAAAGGTCTGTTTTTCTTTAAAAAAAATGACATTAAATATATCTTTAAAAGCTCAGCAAATAAGCTAGAAGTTACTTGCTTCCCAAACAAACTAGATTCTTTGACATTAAAAAAAAAAATCATCCCCACAGACTGCCAGCACAAATATAAAATGGTATGGCCACTTTAGTAAATAGTTTGGTATTTTTCAAAAGGCTAAATATAGAGTTACCATCTGACCCAGCAATTCCACTCCTAGGTACATATACCCAAGAGAAATGAAACATATGTCCGTACAAAAACTTGGACATGAACGTTCATAGCAGCATTATTCATAATGGCCCCACGGTGGTAACAGCCCAAATGTCCACCAACCAATGCATGGATATATAAAATGTAGTATATTCATATAATGGACTATCATTCAGTAATAAAAGAAATGAAGCATGATGCATGCTCCAACACGGACGAACCTTGAAAACGTTATGCTGAGTAGGAGAAGCCAGACACAAAGAACCACACACTGTATGATTCCACTGATACGAAATACCCACAAGAGTCAAATCCACAGACGCCGAACGATTAGCAGTTGCCTATGATTGGTGGGGCTGGGGAGAAATGGAGAGAGGCTTCTAATAGGGACAAGATGTTTTGGGAGAGTATGAAAATGTTATGAAATTGTGATGATGGTTGCACAACTCTATGACTATAGTAAAAAACCACTGAATACCAAGCACTTCAACTGGGTGGATTGGATGGCGTGTGACTTACATTGCAACAGAGCTGTTATTTAAACACGTGCATGCGTGCGCATGCTCACAGACACGCACAGACACACACACACACACACACACACACACACACACACACAGCATGACCCTCCTGCTCTGCCTTCAGTGGTTCAGGGCACATTCAGCGCTTCAGTCATGATCCACTAAAGCAGATTCTCCTGTGAGTCAGACTATGCAGACTGAGTCAGGTATTAAATTTCTTCCTGCCAGCCATTATTGGCTTAAAACGTTAAGTCTCTTACACTCACGGTTTTGTATCTTTCAGAGCCCATAGCAGAACGCATGGGTAACTCTCTGGTATTTTCACAGGTTGTTGAAGCTCCTAGGAGTTAAGTCGCCCGGGCCCCATCTCTCTCTCTGGATGGCCCAGAAATGAGCGCACAACCCTTTCAGCCCTGCCCCTGCCTTCCGGTGCAGGTGGGGGCTGCTAGCTAGGCCCACACTTAGGTCTGGTCTCCTTCCCTCCTCACCCTCCCACTGGATTCAGCCTTTGCCGCTCCAGTTCCTGCCGGCTCACGGTGGGAAAGGCAGGCAGGGAGCTCAGGAGGCAGGGCGATGGAGGATGGCTTCCCAGCGTCTTCGGCTCTCCCTGAGGTTTTGATCAAAGCGGCTGAAGGAGACAGAGCAGCAGACCTATGAGAACAAAGGAGCTTTTAAAAAGTACCACTAAGGGTCCATAATTCCCCTCGGGGTACATGTGAGTTAAGACATTCAAACAGAAGATATTTTTTACTTCGAAATTATTTTTGGTTACACGAACTTCGTGGTTTTAACTGACACTACTCAGATTAAACCACCGGGTTCACTGTTTTGCAAGTGTATGTATTGAAAGGTTGTAGCTTAAACACATCTCTTCTTGACATGATTCATAATCTTATACAAACGATCTTTGGGAGACAGGAGCCAGAATTGCTCCTGACTTTGGTTTAACAAGATAGAAGGGCAAAGCCAGCTGGTGAAGTCATGATTGCCGAGGGGTTCCGTATGATAAAATGTTAAAAGTTTCCTCTGAGTGGTAGGATTAGGGTATTCTTCTCTTTGTACTTATCTGCACTTTTCAAGTTCTATTTGTAAAATGAATTAAGTAAACCATTAATGAAATGTCCTTAGAGCCAGGGTTATACCTGCGTGCTACTGAATAGCAGATCGTGGGGAAAAGTACAAGAGAAGCAGGGAATAGAACGTCTTAGCTCAGAGCTCATCGTGGTTTCCAATACCTAAACTTGGGTTACAGAGCTGGTTCCAAAGCCCACGTTAAACACTTGAGGGCTTCCAGCTCCTGCTACCTACTTGGGACAGGACTTCATACTCATGGGCTGAGGCTCTTACGTTTTGGAGAAGACCTTCTTTTATAGACAGCATATATGTTAAGAACAGAATTACAAAGATCCCTATGCCAGAAGGCGAGATCCGGATTCTAATCCTGTTCGGTTACTGAAGAGGTGAGTAATTCTCTTACTCATTAAGTTAGGGATGGTTAAGGGAATTAGGAATGTTTAGACTGAAGGAGAATCAGAAGCGGCAACGATCATCAAGATGGTAGCAGGCTGCCACCTGGGGGAGCCCTGGGAGAAGGCCAAGGGCACCACTCGGTGAAGTTAGAGGGAGGCAAGTTTTACCTGATTTAGGAAGAACATTCCGTCAGAGATGTCCATCCTGGAGTGGACTGCCTCCTGAGACATACCCACTGTCCCCAGAAGCTGGATGTCACTGTCCCAGATGCTTGAAAGGCCCTTCGGTTACCAGGAGAGGGCTGGACCAGGCTATCTCTAACCCAGCACCCCCCGATTCCACAGTCCAGGGCTCATTGCACTGATTCCGGTTTGTCTGGGCTTATTTTTATTAGAGCATGTTCTCTGATAGCCCCCAGGTTGACATGCAGCTCCAGAAAAAGAGCACCATTTGATTCAGCGAACCATTGACTGCCCTGGCATTGAGCTGGAAGTGTTTCCACCTCTGAACTCAATGTTCAGCCAGCGCGTGGCTGCTCAGGGGCTGCTGCCCTCTTGTGTAAATGAAGAAAACTGCTGAGAAAAGTTACTCAGATGCATTTCGAGGCTCTTGTCTGCATACACGTCCCCAAGTTACCTCCTCTCAGAATCTTAACTTTTTCATGTAAGTTCTGAAGTTCCTGACTCCAGCCTGTCATGGCCTTTGGTTTACATTCACACTACCATTATATCCCCTAAGATACTGGACTGGGACTCTAACCACAATAAGAAACCCTGGTTTCTAGAGTGGTCAGAATTTGACACCACCATTCTGGCGTATAGAGTGGCCTCTGGATGTTAATATAGTACTTTGGAGAGAGCACTAAAGACCCAAATTCTAGGCCGGGTGTGGTGGTTCACGCCTCTAATCCTAGCACTCTGGGAGGCCGAGGTGGGAGGATCCCTCAAGGTCAGGAGTTCGAAACTAGCCTGAGCAAGAGTGAGACCCCGTCTCCTCTATAAATAGAAAGAAATTAATTGGCCAACTAAAAATATATAGAAAAAATTAGCTGGGCATGGTGGCGCATGTCTGTAGTCCCAGCTACTCGGGAGGCTGAGGCAGGAGGATTGCTTGAGCCCAGGAATTTGAGGTTGCTGTGAGCTAGGCTGATGCCACGGCACTCTAGCCCAGGCAATAGAGACTCTGTCTAAAAAAAAAAAACCCAAATTCTAACCCATGTTCTGCCATTCCCTGTATGACCCTGGACAAGTCATTTTTTATTTGACTTTTTAAAAAAATCTGTGGGTAAGGGGCTACAGGACCACTGCTATCTGAAATGCTATCATTTATTAAATTTATAAAATGCACTAGGAGTTTGGAGATGAAATTCTTTGGAGAAAAGTGGTATATCACATGTGCAATACAGACACAGCTGCTAACCACAGCAAACAGCCCTGTTTTATTCTGGGCTCAGTACCCTCAGGCTCCCACAGAAAGGACTGGCCACCCCCTTATCATGCTCATCTGTGCCTCCAGCCTCAGAGACGGCCACAATCAGATGCTTTGTTTGTCCCCTAAATAGGAACTATGGTAGACTGATCAGGAAGGGCTCAACAATTCCCAGCTTGCCCACATGTCTGAAGATATACCACACGTCTCCTGGGCAGGTTGGGCCACTCTTGCTGAGGATACGATGTGCTGTGGCCCCCGAGTGACTGGAAGCGATTTCTGTTTCCAGCCATCAGTCACCTGTTCATGTTGCCACTCAGGGCTTCACGTGGATGAGGGGCTGCTAAGGACACCACATGGTTTGCCTGGGCACCAGGCAGGTGTTCAACCCCAAACTGGAAAATGGTTTGGATACAGTTGAAAGCTGAGTAAGGAACACAACTTTCTTTAAAAACAAACAAAAAAAACCCCATTTCCTTGTACTTCAGCTTTCCCACAAAAGATAATTTTCCCTCAAGAGCTGCCTTGCCAAGTTTTTCTTGTTGTAGTCTCTAAATGATATTTTTAGTTTAGTCTGGAGAATTATTTTCTGCTGGCCCTTAATACTGAATTAAGCTAACTTTCCCTTACTAGAGTAACAGAAAATTCCAAAAGCGGACGATGCTTTGTTGTTGACCTCGGAAAACTTGCACCCTACACTTGCTGAAAATAACACATCCTAGTGAGGTATTACATTAGTCTAAAAACGTTTTTTTTCACTCACATGCAATCTCACACACTGAAGTGACAGTCAACTGCAGGCAATAAATGTCTAATGAGTCATTTAGTCAGCCTGACCTTTGAAGATACTTGTCTTTTTAACTCGTCTCTTAAAAAAATAATTAGGTCTTATCGCTGGTATAAAAAGGCTCCCTTAGAAAATGTTTTCATTAAAAAGTAAGCTACAAACTGAAAAGAGTGCTACTTAACCAGCTAATCCTAAGTGTTATGTAAGAGTAATAAGGAAAATCTGTCTTAATAAAGGTTTATTAATAAAAGTTACCTGCTGTGGACCAGGTACTGTCCTAGAGTTTTATACACAAAATCTCTAGTCTTTATAACTCTCTAAAAGGCATATAAGCAGACTCAAATGTGTTAAATGACTAAGTAAGGCCATACAGTTAGTGGCAGAACCAGAAAGAGGATTCAGGTCTACCTAGTACTTTCTATGATGAAGCTTTTTCCTCTGCATTTCCTAAAAGCTGCCTTGAACTGAAGAAGGGAGAGAAATGGGAGGTTCTCCATGATTCCACAATGCCAAGTCCTGTGCTTTAAGGTTTTCTTTCCTTTTTTTTGAGACAGGGTCTTATTCTGTCACCCAGGCTGGAATACAGTGGCATCATCATAGCTCAATGCAACCTCCAAATCCTGGCTCAAGCCATCCTTCTGCCTCAGCCTCCTGAATAGCTAGTACTACAGATGCGCACCACCACACCTGGCTATTTTTTCTTATTTTGTGTAGAGATGGGGTCTCTCTCTTGCTCAGGCTGGTTTCCAACTCCTGGCCTCAGGGGATCCTCCTGCCTTAGCCTCCCAAAGTGCTAGGATTATAGGCATGAGCCATCGTGCCCAGCCTAGGTTTTATATACCAGACCATCCAATTTAAGATATTATGGGAAGCAAGCTTTGGCTTTCTTCAATATATATTTAATTTTATATTTACCATCTTTCATTTGTAGCAGATAAGTTCTATAGGTCCTGAAAATGTCTGAAACAAAGAATGCTATGGGGCACTTGCATTATATGAACTCTTGGCCCTGAATCAAACTATGGCATGTTGTAAGAGCTATTACTGAGAAGAGCTTGAAAAAGCAGCCCAGAAGACACAGGGTATAAAACATGGGCCATGTCCCTGTAACACCGGGGGTTGGTTCACAACACTGGTTATGATGTTCAAAACTGAACTGAAAAGATGCATTATTATACATTTAATTCTTTTTGCTTTTCTGATTAGAAGATACAGAGTCACTTCAGGTAACTTCCATTTAATTTAACATTTATTTTCATCTTATATCCAGATATCACATTTTCTACATTAAAATATAATCATGCTGACTCCCCCCACCCCCTAGACCCTCAGAGAAAAAAGTGAAGAACTTTACACAACTTGAAAGATGGAATGCACAGAGTAGGGAAGTTGCTATTGCACCCAAGTCCAAGTAACAAAGAACACAAAGAGACCAAACAGCAGACAGGGCAGAACTGCATAGAAGATAGCTCAGGGCTTGCACCAGGGAGGAGCAGGAATTAATAAAACTCTAAAGCTGATTTTAAATGCAATCACTTGTGCCACAAGATTACCCTGAAAAGGTAGAGACATGTCAGAAAACAGAACCAAATTGGGGATTTTCCAAAGGCTGCTGTCTAACAGAGTTTAAAATATCCATAAACATAAGAGCTTTCACTTCCCACCTTGCCTTCAGCATCTGGTCAACACTTTAGAAACTTAAACCACTGTCAGCACAACAGAATGTAAAATGGATATAGGTTTTTCTTTCTTCTTCCTTTATTGTACCCCAAGCAACAGTTCTATTAGCTATTTTAATCACGTGATTCCTCTGCGTGGAAACCCAGTAAATATCACTGAGACAGGGCATCTTGCTGCTCTCAGGTAAATGCCAGCTGTGCAAAAGTTGCATGATTCTGTGTTACTCAGAGGGAGAACTGTTAGCACATGGGTCCCGATGCATATTACTAAATAGGAAAAGGAAACTCCTTTTGCTAATCTGTTCATTGTACAGGAAAGAGCAAGGAGACAGTAAAAACCATCTGCTTAGCGCAGCAGCACAGACCCACAGGCACACAACCATCCAAAAGAAAACACTCAGGAAAGAGCCTCTTGGTGGCTCTCCTTAAAGGAGATTTCTTTCAGGCCTGATCTTGCCCCTAATTTAGAGACCAAAGCATTGTAACATCAGAGTGAAACTCTCCAGGGGGTTGAGAGGTAAGGTCTAAGAGACCCAAATAATAAGGACGTTATTGCCTAACTAACTACACCACTATGTACAAATACATACATCAGTAAGGAAACTCCATCCCTGCAGCTACTTTAAACAGAGCACTGAAAACCCAGGTTTTATGAATAGGGGATATTTTAAAGTCTGTTAGCAGTTTAAAACATTGCAACACTGGCACAATATGTTACCTATTCTTTGTTTTTAATTAAAGGGTAACACGGTAAACTCCAACACAAAGGTGGGGATGGGGGAGAAAGGAATAAAGAAAACAAGACCAGTATTTCACAAGAGGACCAGGCCAGTGAGGAAGCAGCAGCTAATGCTTGGCAGAGTCTCGAGGGTAGAACTCGCTCAGGGTGCTCTGAGGGATTCTCTTCAGCATTTCTTTGGGGAAGATTCGGAGCAGTTGCCAGCCAATGTCCAAAGTCTCATACACAGTGCGATTTTCATAAGGACCTTAAAAAATTGAGATTGAATTAATAAAAGCAAAGGACTTCCAACTTAGCAGTGTTACTCAGTATTTACTGTGTTATATGACTGGCAGTGTGAGCATTAAATATAGAAAGGGAAAAAGTTAGGACCCTCAAGACTAAATGTGGAGAGGAGGGTACAAACAGTAAGTACCACAGGGAACACGAGGAAAGGAGAAGGCCGTGGGCTGGAGACGGGAAGGAGTCTAGCAGGTGGGGCTGGGGAGGTTGATCTGGGCTTTGACAACTGAGTAGGATTCGTGAACAATAGAAACTAGACTCAGTATTCTGTCCAGAGATCAGTGAGAAAAGCAGTCTCTCTAGAACAAAAGGTTTGCACAGAAGAGAAAAGGCTGAATTTGAAAGAGACCAGTACAGATGCTTGGAAGGCCTTCAATGTCAATCAAGCACCTAACCACATGCATAGGCCTGTGGTTTTCAAAGTTGTTACAACTATTTCTAATAGCAGAATCACCCGCATTCCCCCAATAAATATTATTCTTCAACCAAAGAATCAAGAATGGCTGGAGTTCTGGGTTATTTTCTCTAGAGAAAAACACTTTACTTTTTAAGGTATTGAGGTTCTGCATTTAAAAAAAAAAACCAACAATCATGTATATTTTGGGGATTTTAATATTAATAACGTATTACATAACAGAAAAGCACACAAATGCTAAGTGTATAGCCTGGAGCATTATTCCAAAGTAAACATACATGTTGTACCTACCACTGAAGTCAAGAATATTACTAGCATGAGCAGGGGTGATGGGAGACACCAAGCCAAACAGCTGGAAAACCCAACATACGCTATGTAAAGGAAACCATCATGGGCTGTTTTTAGTAGAGGGACAACCAATAAAATAAATAATAAAGTTTCCCTGACAATGGTATACAGGGAGTCAGGAGACTGGTCAAAATGCTCGCACCAGCAGCCAAGGATGATGGGACAAAGGCTGGACCAGGGCCTTAAGACCCAGCGTGTGGTCTGATGCAGTGGTCAGAGACCAGCAGCTTCAATATCACCCAGGAACTCAAAGAAATACACAATCTTTGGCCCGAACCAGATCTACTGAATCAGAGTCTGCATTTTAACAAGACACCCGGTTGAGTCAAAGCATAGTAAAGTATGAGAAACACTAGACTAAGGTATTATAATGGAGATGAAAACAGAATAGGGTAAGATATTTTAAAGAAAAACAACAAAAATTCATATATAACCGATCACTGGAGAGTAAGTGAAGAAGGTTAAGAATAATACCCAGTTATTGAGTTCAGGTTAATCAGGACAATGATTGTGCCCGAGGCAGACAGAAATTGCAGAGAGCACTGCGGCACTGCTAGGCGGGAGATGAGCTGGGAAAAACCTTTGGTTCTGCCCATACTGAGCCTGAGGGGATGGTGCAGAAACAATGTTGGTGTCCCTAAGGCAGCTGGAGCTGTGGGATTAGAGCAGTTGAGTCCCCAGCATGGTGAAAAGTCAGTAACAGGGGAAAAAACGCACAGAAAGAACAGGTAACTGAGTAAGGAGCAGGAAGGTAAGAAACGGGAAAAAGAGATGAAAACAGATGATCAGAAAGTCCCAAGACCCCAAAGCCCAAAGAGATGGCTGTCGAAGAAAAGTCATGAGGAAGGACAAGTGGCAATGAGGGCAGCACAGCAGAAGGCCAGCTGGATGGAGGTTTCGGAAGTGCAAGCAAGGAAGGGAAAAAATAAGTTGGTAGCTAAGTAACTGGACAGGCAAGTTAAGATCCTTCCCAAGGTGCTCACAAGGCAGAGAAGGAGCCAGAGGGTTGGGAAGACCTCCTTCTCTAATCAGAGGTATACTGGACAGAGACCAGTGTAAATTCTCTCAGAGTGGGAAAGGAGGCTTCACAACCACATAAGAGGCTTTGTATGTTAGTAGGAAAAATGACAGTCATCTTACCCTGAGCAATAAAGTTCCTCTCAAACTTCTGCAGAAATTCCAAGTAAAGAAGATCATCTGAGGTAAGAGCTTCTTCTCCCACTACAGCTTTCATGGCTTGTACATCCTTCCCAATAGCATAACAAGCATACTGAAGAGAAGACAGGCTCGTATGAGTAGACAGAAGATTTTATAAATGTTAACAGTAACCTGGGATATATAAATGCACTGCCATAGTTTTCTTAACGAGAGACCACAGAAGCAATGTACAAACACAATTCACATAAAGTTCACACAAAAGTACCAGAAGGACTTTATAATAATACATTATTCTTCTTCGGAAAGGAGCCTTCAGGCATGCAACACAGAGACATTAATAACATTTTACAAAAAATACACTTCCTCAATATGTCAGTGAGCTTACAATTCATAAAGCATTTGAAATTGAGAATTCCTAGACCACAGAGAAATCGATCTTGAAGTTCCATTCAAGAAAAATATTTACTACCAGGTTTGTCATTTCTACTTTATAGTCAAAATTATTTTTATTTATGTTTGGTGTACAATCTTGTGACTATAAAAAAATCAAAGATTTCATGTAATATATGAAACTGTATCTTAGTGTTCTGATGATTGCTTAATATGTTAAAGCAAGAAATATGTTAGAGCATACTTTCAAGAATATTCTACACACTTATCATTAAAATTATTAATAAAAAATTAAAACCACCTTATTGCTTGTTTTATTTAGAAATTATGTAGCATTAGACATGAGTTTCAAGCATATTATTTTTAATATTGATTATGTACATCTATCCTCATGAGAAAAAGACTGTTTGGGTTATAACGAATGAGTACATATTTTTCATTTCAAGTCTAAACTGAAATTCCACATGGATGGGAAAGAGTAAAGTGATAAGGCAGGAAAGAGGTATTAAGACTGCAGAAAGAACGAACTGAGACAGGTATTCATTTCTTTCAAACACCATTCTCAGAACCTACGTACCAGCTGGTTGGAGACGTCGGCATGATCCTTTCTGGTCATACCTTCTCCAATAGCAGACTTCATTAACCGTGATAGTGAGGGCAGCACATTAATAGGAGGGTAAATCTTAGGTAGAAGAAAAAAATTACTGTATTTAAGTATAAAAATTCAAGCTTTACTTGTAGTAAAGAAACATTTGAAACTCATTATTACCCCTTAAATCACATAAAACTACTATATTTGTTTTCTACATGAATTCTAATATCCTTTCCTGGGGAGAAAAGGTAGTAAAGAAACACATTACAGCATAGTATTTCTTCTGAGATCGAATCCAAAAAGTATAATTTATAAAACAGTTCAAGACTATTTTGAAAAATAATTTTCAACATCTGCCTGGAAGGTACTACCATGTGAACAAGTCTAAACGGTCTTCTGAACTGACTCAAAAAATCACATCCAAAATAAAAAGATTAACAAGAATTCTACCTAAAAGCTGATTTTAAAAACCAGCATCTATTACAGAACTATCAAAAATCTTTTTCTATTAATCATCAGATTGGTGGATATACCTTTATGGAATAGAATACCCAGAAAAGCTGAGATAACTGACTCTATTTTAAGGCATAATAAAGAAAAGTGATCATTCTTAATTGCGGCACATTGCCCACACCAGAATTTTAGTATATAGAAATGACAATTTTCTAGCCATGTTAAAAACAATTCAAGTTGATACTTTGAACAAAATAATTCCTAACAGCAAAATCAAAGTCACTAAGGAGTAGCAGATGAGAGAGATGAAAGATCTGTAAGCTTCGCATTGTTCAAATGCCAATTACCTGTCGGTTGTGCAGCTGTCTGTCCACATAGATCTGCCCCTCTGTAATATACCCAGTCAGGTCAGGGATGGGGTGAGTGATATCTACCAGAGGAAGACAGATGAAGTTAAACTTGGCATTTTTAATTTATGATTTTTAAAGCGGCCATCTCATAGAACCAAACCCACAAGAAGTCAATCTGTATACTTATAGCATTACCTAGAAGAGTGTTATTAGAACAATTTTCTGTGATGATGGAAATGTTCTGTGTCTGTGCTGTCCAACAGCATGGACACTAGCCAAGTGTGGCTAGCGAATACTTCAGATGTGGCCAATGAAACTGAAAAACTTATTTCAAATGTTACTGAATTTTAATTAACTTGAACTTAAATAGCCAAACGTGGCTAGTGGCTACCACGTTGGCCAGTTTGTCTAGTTACTGCAGTTAGACAAGTGTTGGCACTAACAAGGTAAACGACTGCATCTGTAAAAAATACCCTCTCCTAGACATGTGCTCAGCCCTAAAAATATAAATAAAAATTGTATTTTAAACACAAAATTTCCTTACAGAAATTTGCCAACTTGATGTATATTGAGAGAACATTCTTAACTCTTAAGCTACCATGTTTCCCTGAAAATAAGACCTACCCATAAAATAAATAAGCCCTAGCAGGATTTCTAAGTATCTGCACAATATAAGCCCTACCCCGAAAATAAGACCTAGTGATGGGCGTGGCTACGCAGCTCATCCACACAACCCATGCATTTGGTCCGGAGATCATCTGCCCCATGAGAACTGTATTGCTCGACATGAGAGACTGGGGCCAATGGTTCTAAAGGAAATAGAGTCGCAAGAAATTCAGGATGGAATTCAGGGTTTGGAGAGTTATGATGATGTTCCAGAATAAGACAACTTGACTATATTTGAAGAAATGTAGATTGTTGTACCGTACTTAAAAAAAATAATACATCCCCTGAAAATAAGCCCTAGGATGTCTTCTTGAGGAAAAATAAATATAAGACCCTGTCTTATTTTCGGGGAAACAAGGTATCTCAGATGGACATACATTTCACCATGCAAAACACAGAGATGCTAGACAAGAAAAGCAACTCTATGCAGGCCGCACTGGAAAGGTCACACAAAGCAATGCACTTCTAAATCTGTTAAATTGCATAATTTTGTAGCTACTCCCTTAGAACAAATCATTTTCATGTCAGAGGCAGTGTAGCATAACAGTTAGTGTAAATTATGAACTCAGACCACCTGAGTCCTAAACCCATCACTTCCTAACACTGACAAATTACTTTACCTCCCTGTGCCGAGACTACAGCACTTGCCTCAAAGTTGCTATGAGGATGATCAAATGAGTGAATACTTATAAAGCACTCAGAGGAGAGCTCAATTATAGTTAAGGTATTACTGTTTTTGAAAATATCTTGTAAAAGTGCTTTTAAAAAAAACTGAAATAAGGACAAGCAGGCAATAATGTAAGAGGAATTCTGAGCAGTCTCCCCCCAGGGGCCACGCTGAGCATCCACACAGACGCACTGTGCTGTGTGTGTGTCACAGACACAGTAAAAAAAAAAAAAAAAAAAAGTAATTTCTAACCAGTCCTTGGTTAAAAATTTTGTCTCTAAAGTCTTTTGGCATTTACTATCTGTGCTTTTCATGTGGCACTTAACATAAACGATCTTAAATTCTGGGGGCACAATACATAAAATACTCAGTCCCTAACTAGACTAACTTACATTAAGTAGAGACCACAAATTCTTTTTAAAAATTCCTTACATTTAA
Organism: Mirza zaza; assembly: GCA_008750895.1. NCBI lineage: Eukaryota > Metazoa > Chordata > Mammalia > Primates > Cheirogaleidae > Mirza > Mirza zaza. The sequence goes on from VSMD01067385.1 coordinate 68,938, forward strand.
AACAGCAGGCACTCAATAGTACCTAATAAATGGAAGTGAAAAATTTAAATTGGGAAGAAAATTGCTCTTCTTCCACAAAAAGATAATGATAATTATGGGTTAGTTTCAAATAAAAATTTTTATTTAAGCACAAGTAACTAGTTAAACTCTCAAAAGAATTTCAACTTAAAAAGGCCAATGGTATCTCTCTTAGAATCAAAGTCCTTACAATAATTATGTCTGCTATAACACAAAGATTAAAACTTACCATCGTTAGGCATGGTGAGAATAGGGATTTGAGTAATCGAGCCATTTCTACCTTCCACTCGCCCAGCACGTTCATATATTGTGGCTAAATCTGTATACATGTAACCTGGGAAGCCTCGTCTACCAGGCACCTCCTCCCTGGCTGCTGAAACCTGACAGCAAGCAAGTCAAGGAGAACATCACACACCAGAATGTAACAAGTAAAGCTTGGTGAGAACATGTTTGTTTAAACATGCCAAGTTAACAAGTTGAAACTCCCATCCTGTTCATTTTAAATACTGTCTTTAAGAGATGATTTTTTCTAAATCTCCTAGCAACGTAAGTTCGAATTATTCTGCAAAAAAAATGTTGACAGTGGAGGACCAGTTTTTTCCCCAAAATCATATTGCCGTAATATAAATGTTCAAATAGTTTGCTAGAAGAAAATCTGCTTGCAATTCTATAAATCAAAGGAAGTTAATTTTAAAACTGAGACAAGATTCTCAGTTCACAAGATTTATTTCATGCTATGAAGCTAACCATATGTATGTAAACTAATCCCAAAAAGGTCAAAAGGGAAGGAAATGTATACCAGGAATCATCTGTTGTGCCTTACACACATTATTTAATTCTCACAACAACCCTATAAGGATGCTTGTTATCAATTTATAGTTGGAATCAAGGGTCAGATAGTTTCCCAAGATCACAAAGCCATTACACTGCATAAAATAACAATAGTAATAAATGGTCTTCCTTTTAGAGACAGGCATACTGGAATATAGGCATACAAATTAACCTACAATCAATAAGAACCCTAAAGTATTATTAAATGCAACTTCTAAATGCTATTTTGGTACCTAAAAGAGTATGTTACAGCAATGCTACCCAAAGTGTGGTCTACAGACCAGGTGTAACCAATGAGATAATAGAGAAGGTAAGATAAGCATTTAGAAACTTATAGAATTTTTTTTTTTTTTTTTTTGAGACAGAGTCTCACTTTGTTGCCCAGGCTAGAGTGAGTGCCGTGGCGTCAGCCTAGCTCACAGCAACCTCAAACTCCTGGGCTCAAGCAATCCTGCTGCCTCAGCCTCCCAAGTAGCTGGGACTACAGGCATGTGCCACCATGCCCGGCTAATTTTTTTTCTATATATATTAGTTGGCCAATTAATTTCTTTCTATTTATAGTAGAGATGGGGTCTCGCTCTTGCTCAGGCTGGTCTCGAACTCCTGAGCTCAAATGATCCGCCCACCTCGGCCTCCCAGAGAGCTAGGATTACAGGCTTGAGCCACCGCACCCGGCCAGCATTTAGAAACTTTACAGAATAATTTTGTCTTATTACAACTAATAATTTTAAAATCTGGGTTTATAAATTGTACATCTTTTAAAAAATATCACTTTTCTAATAACTAATTTTGATTATATTTTACAAAAGTATTGGTCTTTGATTGAAGAGGGGAAAAAAATAGTCTTTTACCAGAGTTAGTGAGAAACAGCAACGTATCAAAGTGATATAGGGTGATGGATCTTAGGGGATTTTAAGAAGCGAGTAATTTAGATAGCATTTCTCTTCAGAAGTTTTTTCCCCTTTTTATATACTTAAAAGAGTAACTTACTCAAAATTTCAGTCATTTATATTAGAACAAACACCCCAAACTTCTGGGTAATAACTGCTAGAAGAATCTCAATATTGTTCCTAAACAAACACTGGGTTTTCTAAAGAAAAAAGTTCTGAAGGAAGAACTGCAGGAGTATGGTCTTTATTTATTTAAATATTAACATCATTAAAAATGGAATTCTAAAAAGGTAAAAATTGATAGTCTAGACAAAGAATTTTCTGGGAGAGTAACTGAATAAATAGCCTATATTATTTACTCCTTTTTACAGTTTTTTTTTTGAGACAGACTCTTTCTTGCTCTGTTGCCCAGGCTACAGTGCTGTGGCATCATTGTAGCTCACAGGAACCTCAAACTCCTAGGCTCAAGCGATCCTCCTGCCTCAGCCTCCTGAGTAGCTGGGACTACAGGCATTCACTACAACACCTGGCTAATTTTTTGTTTCTATTTTTAGTTGCCCAGCTAATTTTTTGTAATTTTAGTAGAGACAGGTCTCACTCTTGCTCAGGATGGTCTCAAACTTATGACCTCAACTGATCCTCCTGCCTTGGCTTCCTAGAGTGCTAGGATTACAGGCGTGAGCCACTGTGCCCCGCCTTACAATCAGTTCTTAATCCGTGGAGACACTGACGGTATGATAAACAGGCTAATAATTAATTAATTAATTAAATTTTAAAGAGATTTATTCTGAGCCAAATTTGAGGACCATGACCCAGAGCCACTGCCAAGAGGCCTTAGGTAAGTGGACTCGTTGTGGCTGGGTTACAGTTTGGTTTTTTTTTTTTTTTGAGACAGAGTCTCACTTTATTGCCCAGGCTAGAGTGAGTGCCGTGGCGTCAGCCTAGCTCACAGCAACCTCAAACTCCTGGGCTCAAGCAATCCTGCTGCCTCAGCCTCCCAAGTAGCTGGGACTACAGGCATGTGCCACCATGCCCGGCTAATTTTTTCTATATATATTAGTTGGCCAATTAATTTCTTTCTATTTATAGTAGAGATGGGGTCTCGCTCTTGCTCAGGCTGGTCTCGAACTCCTGAGCTCAAATGATCCGCCCACCTCGGCCTCCCAGAGAGCTAGGATTACAGACTTGAGCCACCGCGCCCGGCCTAGTTTGGTTTTTATACATTTTAGAGACAAGGGTTATGGTTAAACAGGCTAATAATTTAAATCTCATCTCTAAACACTTCTACCAAGTTGACAGAAAAGAAGTTGTATTTTCCTTTCTGATTAATTAAGGTATTCTACCAATATATGAGCAATGAGCTTAAAAACATGATTTAAAAAAAAAAAAGGAAAACTTGCAAAGGGAGAAGACAGCCCTGAAAATCAATCCATTTTGTTTAACTGAGGAAAAACAAAAACCAAAAATCTTACCTCTCGAAGTGCTTCCGCATAAGAACTCATGTCTGTTAGGATAACCAATACATGTTTCTCACACTGGTACGCCAGAAATTCAGCTGTGGTTAGAGCCAGACGAGGAGTGATGATTCGCTCAATGCTGAAAGGGAACAATAAGTCCCAGGTCACACAAACCAGAAGGCCAAAACCAAACGATTCTCAAAATAATAGTACAGTTCCCCTTTTAAAGTTTTAGATAAACTGAAGAGAGTAAAGCAATTTTTACTTTAAAAAGTCTTAAGTAAGGCAGTTACTTTATAAATTTCTCAAAGCTACACAGCTTCTCAAACCAAGGGGAGAGTGCACAGGGGCAAGGGAGAAGGGAGGGAAGAAATGGAAGGCAGATTTCTCAGGTGAGAGGAAAAATGGTGTGCTAGGTAATTCATATGTATGATCTCATTTAGTATGCAAAACAAATGAGACAAGTATTTGTCACATTTTATGAGCTTCAGAATCTAAGTAATTTGCCCAATGCCAAATAACTACCAAGCAGCAAGGGTGGAAGTAAAATACAGGGTTACCTCATTCCAGGCCCATACGTTTTCATTACCACATCTTACCTCTCCCTGGTCTTAAGTAACATTTTTGACCCTCAGTCTGGGCAAACAAAAAGAAATAGCTCTATTTACTTACGTTGGGTCATTAGCCAAGTTCAAAAAGAGGCAGACATTGTCCATTGAGCCATTTTCTTCAAAGTCAGATTTGAAGAACCGGGCAGTTTCCATATTTACCTAAATAGCAATGATTTCATTAGCGGTGGGAGAAGAAAAATTCTCATCATTTATTTCTGATGAGGCCAAGCTACATGATCTAAATTATTCCTTCTTTTAAAGTTTCAAGTACCAAAAAAACTGTCACAAAAGCCAACAGAGTAAAGAGACTGTTTGAGACACAAAAAGTATTATTCTTTAATTTCAAATTAGTCAAATGCTAAATTTTAATCCTCAGTTTGGCCCAAATGCCAAGTTGCAAATTCTGTACCTAGAGATAAATTCAACTATATATGTGTAGTTTACTACATTGTTTTAGTAACATATGCAATTAATTTTATATGTCATACTATAATTAAAACAAATAAAAAACCTTATACTTACACCCATAGCAGCAAATACAATTGCAAAATTTTCCTCACTGTAGTCCACTACATCTTTGGATTTCTTTACCAAACCAGCCTGGCGACAGATCTGAGCTGCAATCTGAAGAGGATTATAAAAGAACTGAGTTGAAATCTAAAATAATAACATTTCTATAACTAAGTAACTTTTATCCTAAACTTTTTGGAATTGTAATCATAAATGAAAGTGACTTTCATTTTAGAGGACTTACCCGACAAAATTATTTTGTATTTTTTGAGAAGATACACAAGGGCAAGCAAGAAGACACATGCATGGATAAAGATTCAAGGTAACTGATTATACAAACAGGAACATTGAGTATTTATTTTGAAAACCCTTTATTTCTAATAACAGTGATGCATTTAGAAATTCTTCCCTGCTAAGTTTCAGATCCTAGTTCTCACCTCGTTGTGTGGTAACCCAGCAGCAGAGAAGATAGGAATCTTCTGCCCTCTAGCAATACTGTTCATGCCATCTATAGCCGAAATGCCTGTCTGAATCATTTCCTCTGGGTAGATTCGACACTGAGGATTGATGGGCTGACCTAATGCATTTCCAAAAAGAAAAATTTTAGTAGGTCTGCACAGTATTCATCAAAAGAAGTAGAAATCAAACCAAATGTAAAAGAGAAAGCACCAAGAAGGCCAGAACTGTATAAAGCATTTCTCTCTACTCTTAAAAAGTCAGTTTGCTTTTAAAATCTGAAACTTGAAATAACTTTTACCTTTAGTCTTCTGTAGACTCCTAAAACATACCATAGCAGAACTCAAGTTCCTAAAGTGAAACAAAGGTATGCCAAAGAGGAGGGAAATCCTAATTTCAAAGTTATGCTTTTACCATACGCATTTCAGACATATCCTACATATTTTATAACATCTTAAGACATTACATAAAATTATAAGGTAATTTCTAGGGAAAAAATGTATGAAATAAATAATTAATAATCTACAGAGCACATCAGTTGTCTACTTAAAACATCACAAAAATTACTATCTGGCAAAGGTACAAGGTAGAGGGTATTTTCTCTAAAGCACAGGGATCCGTCTATTGCCCTTACCCATAATATCAAGAAAGTCTTCAGCCAGTACAACAGGGCCTTTGTCAATGGGTTTTCCTGACCCATTGAATACCCGACCTATAAAACAGTAACAAACAGCATAAGTAGACCTTCAAACACTCATAATTTTTTAAAACCTTATGAAATATGTTTAAAAATGAAATAGATTTCTGCTCAGAATGAAGAACTATATCCATTTACCAAGCATATCCTCAGACACTGGTGTTCGGAGAATATCCCCAGTAAACTCACAGGACGTTTTCTTGGCATCTATACCAGAAGTCCCTTCAAATACCTATGAATAAAAAGAATACATCAGAAGGGAAAAAGAAACTTAGATGGTGGGCACTCAAACTGTCCTTATAAAGATACATAAATGTATACTACTTTTAATATACAAAAGAAATCTTCATGGTGAAGAACCAAATTATCAACTGTAGACCAAGGTTCACACCTGCAGGCCAAATTCCATATGCAAGCTAAGTACGTTTTTTTACATTTTCAAAGGGAGGAAGGGAGGGAGGAAGGGAGGGAAGGAAGGGAGGGAAGGAAGAGAGGGAAGGAAGGGAGGGAGGGAAGGAAGGAGGGAGGGAGGGAGACAGCAGGCAGGGAAATATGCAAAAGAACTTAGGTGACCCCATAAACTTTACTGTCTGGCCCTTTACAGAAATTTTGCCAACACCTCCACTCAATTAATTTTTAGGGGAAGATGTTATTTGAAAAAAACTATCATTTCCCACAATGAGATAACATTAAAAACTAGGGACTATAAGAGACAATGTAAAGGAATAGACTCAGATACAGTTTTGGTTTCATCCCACAATCAGTGAACTCTGCTTTTTAGCTCTCTCCTTCTATGTTATTATTTCATTTTACCCATAAAAAGAAAAAAGTAATTTTACTTCAGGAGTTACTAGACTAGAGTGGATGTAGGCGGCTGACTTTGGGTAAGATGACATGCAATAACAGTTTTTTACCCCCCATGCAACCTCCAAAGACACTTATAAAGTGATCATTAGAAAAGAACTAGTAGTGTTTCTATGTGTTTGCTGTTAGGAAACAGTTCAACTGGCAAAGTTTTTGTTTTTATTTTGAGACAGAGTCTCACTCTGTTGCCCAGGCCAGAGTGCCATGGCGTCAGCCTGGCTCACAGCAACCTCAAACTCCTGGGCTCAAGCGATCCTCCTGCCTCAGCCTCCCGAGTAGCTGGGACTACAGGCATGTGCCACCATGCCCAGCTAATTTTTTTCTATATATTTTTAGCTGTCCAATTAACTTCTTTCTATTTTTGGTAGAGACAGGGTCTCGCTCTTGCTCAGGCTGGTCTCGAACTCCTGACCTTGAGCAATCTCCCTGCCTCAGCCTCCCAGAGTGCTAGGATTACAGGCGTGAGCCACTGCGCCCGGCCTGGCCAAGTTTTTAAAGTGCTGCTCACCTGAACCACTGCTTTGGAACCACTAACTTCTAGAACTTGTCCACTTCTCTTCGTGCCATCTGGTAATGTCAAGTGGACAATCTCAGCGTATCTGGGAAACTAAACAGGAAAAAACAAAAGATCAATAACCAACATTTTAAAAGCTCCCCAAATTACTCTCTGTGCTCTGTCTCTCCTGTGGCATGGGGTTGCATGCGCAATTCCCCTAATCTCCAACACGCACAGGTTTATGCTGAGAGTTTACAATATCCTCAGGTAGCTTAGGTCCTTACAACACACATCATCGACACATATACTAGCAAATACAGCATAAGGTACAGAGAGATGTTTGGAAAAGATGTTAGAAAAAGATTATTCCTAACAAGCCCCTTTCAACCACTCCAGAGTGTATGTTAATGCAATGGCTTTTGAAAGCTCCTAAGGAGGTGGGAGAGGGAGGCTGCCAGAGGAACCTACTACCTGGTTGAGGGATAGAACTTTCAGCCCCATCCCCTGGCCTCTGGAAGAGTAGTGGGACTCAAAATTGACTTGATCACCACCAGCTAATGATTCGGATCAATCATGCTTAGGTAATAAAGCCTCCATAAAAATCCTAACGGAAGGGGTTTGGAGTTTCTGGGTTGGAGAACAAGGTGTCCATGTGCTGGAGGATGGCCCACCCTAGCTCCACTGGGAAAGAAGGTCCTGTGCTCTGGATCCTGCATGATGTCACCACATGTATCTCTTCATCTGGCTTTTCATTTTAACATATCCTTATTTAATAAATCAGTAATATAACAGTAAGTAAACTGTTTTGGTGAGTTCTGTGAGCTATTCTAGCAAATTACAGAGCTTGAAATGGGAATCAATCTTTGAGTTGCAGCCAACTAAGATGGTAGCTGTGGGTAATCTGAGGACCCACCACTTTTGACTGGTGTGTAAAATGGGGGACAGCTGGTGGAACTGAGCCCTTAACCACTGAGGTCTGCACCAACTCCAGGTAATTACTGTCAGAACTAAGTTAAACTGTAAGACACCCAATAATAGGTGTTTGCTGAAGAACTGAATTGTTGCAGGGAAAAACCCACATACCGGGTGTCAGAAATGAAGTACCTACTAAGAACAGTAGTAGAGAGGACACCGCAGTTTTCTTTTCACTGACTTAAACCAGAATGTTTCTAGAGTCTCCTGAGTATGCTGTCTGCTGTAGACTGTGGGGGATAGTCTATGGTTCTATTCCTTATTTTCTATAAGGCTTTTTGTAAAATGAAAAAAGTAATCTTATGAGATACTTTCTAACAAAAGCCAAAAAACAAAACAAAACAAAAAACCCACTCTAAATCTCATGGTCTAAAGCCATTTTTTCTACAACTACAGAAAAATTATTTACCTCACCTGGAACTATATCCTAAAGTAACATTCATGAAGCTTTTTTAACTCTCTTAAAATTACTTCTTCAGAGATGTTTTCTAAGTCCATCCCATTACTGTCTCTCAGAGCACCCTAATTCACCCTTCACAGAGCTTCCTAATCACACATTTATGTATTTATACTCTGCTTCTCCACTGCCCTGTGCTCCACAGAGCAGCGCTCATTCTCCTTTCCATCATTGTATTT
>VSMD01067387.1:0-43196 GCA_008750895.1 Mirza zaza
TTCTTTAGGCCGGGCGCGGTGGCTCACGCCTGTAATCCTAGCTCTCTGGGAGGCCGAGGTGGGCGGATCGTTTGAGCTCAGGAGTTCGAGACCAGCCTGAGCATGAGCGAGACCCCATCTCTACTATAAATAGAAAGAAATTAATTGGCCAACTAATATACATAGAAAAAATTAGCCGGGCATGGTGGCGCATGCCTGTAGTCCCAGCTACTCGGGAGGCTGAGGCAGCAGGATTGCTTGAGCCCAGGAGTCTGAGGTTGCTGTGAGCTAGGCTGACGCCACGGCACTCACTCTAGCCTGGGCAATAAAGAGAGACTCTGTCTCAAAAAAAAAAAAAAAAAAAGTTCATTAAAACTTCTGCTATTACGGTTTTCTCTTTTGCATTTATTTCCAGGAAGCAAAGGGTGAAGATCATAGTGCTGAAGAAAAATGTCCTCCTGAGTCACAAAGCTAAGAACGTCTATAGTCACTGTCCTAATAAAAATTTTTTCTGGAGATTTATACTTGTGCTGATTCATAACTTCCCACACACTCAGGGGATGAGGGGAAAGGCGTATCCGCCTCTTTCCAGTTAACTAGAAAATGTATGAAACCAAAAGAGAAAAAAAATCATATGGTTGCTTTAGAAATGTGGAAGCAGTTGGGCTCTTTACAGAAATTAAGATGCTCTCAATCAAATATACTTTTGAATGAGTCATTTGTTGGGTGGGGGAAGAGAGCATTGAGGAGAGGAGAGAATACTCTCTCTGATTTTATATTGATTAAAAAAATCAGAAAAAACAAATGGCAAACTAAGTTGCACAATGAAAGAGCATCTCAACTGATGAGCTAAACCTACAAATTGTAAACCAAAGAAATGAGTGACAACTGGCAAAGAGACCCAGCTGTGATAAATATTTAAACACAGAGGCTAGTTACATGAATACTACGATATGCTTTCCTTTACAAACAACAATGTCTCTCAAGGATGAGAGAAGAGAGACTGACATTTATTTAGGCCTTACTACATGCTATCCCTCATATCAGTTATACCTTTAAACCTTAATGTCAGCCTACAATGTGTGATTCATCTCATTTGGCACAGATAAGAAAGGCCCAGACAGGGAAATAGGACCCAACATACACTAACCATCTATTACCTGCATTCATCCAGCAAATAAATATTAATTAATTAATTGCTTGATTAAGTCCACCCAGAGTCAAGAGAATTAAAAAGATCCTTAAGCTTGCTCAAAACTAAAATGACAAATCTAACACGCCTTGGAGACATCAGGACTAAGGAAACTACAAAACATTCATTTGTTTACCAGCTACAGCATCAGTAATCATTAACATTCATAGAATAAATAACGATGACCTAGCTGCACAGAATCCAAATTTTTATATGAAATCATTCAACGTTCTGCACTGTCCATTACAGAAACCACTAGCAATATGTAGCCAGTTAATTTAAACTTAAATCAGTTAAAAATTCAGTAAAATTAAAACTTTAATTCCTCAGTCACAGTAGCTACACATCAAGTGTTCTATGGCCACATGTGGCAAGTGGCTACTGGGTTGGACAGCACAGATATAGATCACTCCACCATCACAGAATGTTCTATTGGACAGCACTATTGGAGTCTAAACATTCTAAATTAAGAAAGGAATTTAACGTATAATCTCATTTCAGAATTTCTTCAAATATACTTTACATTTGTATAGCACTTCATGATTTTCCAAAGACTGAAAAAGTTTGTCTGATCCATACTAAAATTATCCCCCTACTGTGGTGAAGGAATGCGAAATCTAGGGAAGTGACTGATGAGGTCATATACCAGCACTCAAGAACAAAAAGGAAAATCCTAGTCTCCTAGTTCAGCATTTTCAGGGGATGGCACAAATACACTCACTCAGAAGTCCAACGTGGCTTTGAATCCCGGCTCCAATACAGACCAGTCACACAACGTGGTACAAGTATTTAAATTTTCTTAGCTTCAGTTTCCTCACCTGAAAAACTAGGATGATAGTGACAAGTCCACAGCAAGTACCATTGACTATCAGATAGTGAACTTGGTATACTACCCAGGCATGACTACCTCCTCCTGAACATTAAACAGGACTTTTGTTTTAAATCTTAATTTAAAAAAATGTTTTTCAATGTTATTTTCTACAATTAGAATCAACAGAAGTGCTTCACAATTTAGGAAGCTGATTTTGAGTATGTTGGCATTTCCAACTGTTATATATACTCTCCTCTCGGCTGCTATATTTGTGCTACCTCAGAATTGTTGTCAGGATTAAATGAGAATGTAAGTAGCACATAAGATCTGACATGTAGATGTTCAATAGACGTAAATTCCTTCTTCACCTCCCTTCTCTACCTGAGCAACCTTTAAGTCTTCCCGGTTATGTACTGTAGCAACGCACAATTTAGGAAGCCTAGATTCCATCCTGAATGTATAAATGACTCCGCAAGCTTATTTACCAGTTTCCATAAAACTATATATCACAAATTATAACAAAGAGCAATAGGAAAATAAAATTAAATATTCACTTTACAGGAAGCTTTAAGAACATAGCAATTCCATATATTGATTATCTAGCCAATAGGTATATTCTAAAATGTTACTTCCACTTTACTTAGAAGATCTGAAGCAGACTTACCTTCCTAATTATGTTGCGTTCAAAATACAAAACTTCATCTACATCAATGATTTATAATTTTAGGTCAGCTCTGAATTTTGGGGGCAACTCTATATTTATTAACTTCAATTTTTCAAAACTAGATTTATACTATATTAATCCACAAAATGTCCTGCAATAAAGGAATGATAAGAGAGAAGTTCAACTTCAAAGACTTGGTTATTTTAAGCATCTTCTGGCTGGTACCAGAACCAACTGACCTGAGAATAGGCTGAAAAATGGGAATCTTAAAATATCTACCAAAAATCTACACATGGATAGCTAACATTTTGCTCCTTAGAGTCTAGAGAAGCTCCACATACACATTTCACAGGAATCTGATACCAATCCTGTAAAGCCTAAAGTAGGGCAGGTATTATCCCATTTTCCAGATGAGGAACTTGAGAATTTAAGAGTTTACATAACACAGATCATTATAAAGCCAGGACTAGAATTCAAGTAGTTTGATTCCTCCTCTGATGGCTTTCCTATTATCCAAACCACCAAATTAAGTGAAGCTCTTATTAGAACAGGCCTAAACACAGTAACTATCTTTTATCCATTAAATCAAAACCAGTGCATAGAGAATTCCCACAGGGACCAGTAAAGAAAACCAGGCAATGTAACTCAGAGAAACCCACAGGGATTAGACCGGCAGCAAGAGGGCATTAAACTAGATGAAGTTGTCTAGCTCCATACCTCTGAGCTCTGTGATCACTTCCGTTTTCTTCAGAATTTTTATTAATCACTGGGAAGAGATACAGACAGAATACATATTGAGTTTACAGATGGCACAAATTTGAAAGAAAAGACGAGAACTCTGGGGAACAAAATCAGCATTCAAAAAAAACTCTCAAGGAGCAATAAAGCCAAATCTAACAAAAGGAAAGTTTGGGTGAGGTCAATGTGTGACACTGCGGTTATGGGCTGACCTGTGTCCCCTCAAAATTCACATGTTGAAGACTTAACCTTTCGTATTTCAGAATGCCATTGGGTTTGGAGATAGGGCCTGTAAAGGACTGATTAAATTAAAATGAAGTCATTAGGGTGGGCCCTAATCCAATCTGACTGGTGTCCTTATGAGAAGAGGAAATCTGAACACATGTAGACACTAGGGATGTTCATGCAGAAAAGACCATGCGAGGACACAGCGAGAAGATTGCCATCTGCAAGCGAGGCAGAAATCAACCCTGCTGATGCCTGGATCAGAGGAAACCAAACCTGCTGACACCTTGATCTTGGACTTCCAACCTCCAGAACTGTGAGAAAATAAATTTCTGTTGTTTGAGCCACCCAGTCTATGGTATTTTGATACGGCAGTCCTAGCAAACTAATACATCTGCATTTGGGAAACAAACGAAATACCTGTTGAGTGTTAAGATGAACAATATCTTGCTCAACAATGTGTGATGGCAGGGGAGAGAGAGAGAAGCTTCCATAAATAGTAAGCTCTATGTATTTAATAAGTTTGTCATGTATTTGACTACGAAAAAAAAGTACAACACACAATGAATTAGAAAAGGTCTAATATTTGAAGCAACTAGGTTTCTGATTTCAAACACAATGATTTGTTCAACTCTTGTCATCTCTAGTTGTTTGACCTTGGGCAGGTCATGTCTCTCTGTGCCTCAGCGTCCTCCACTGTAAAATGGGAATAACACCTACTTCAAAGGATGGTTAGAGGGACCTTGAGAGACAATGAATATCAAGAACTCAGCAGAAGGCCTGGCATGGGGAAAACAATAAATAAAAGCCTCTGTTTTTAGAATTAGTGTCGGCCTTATCGTCACTCTCGTAGGATGACAATCTCACAGTGCTTGGAGACAATCAGATCACCCCCTTAAAAACAACAATAATGAAAATAACAGCAAGCACCATTATTTGAGTGTCTGCACTGTGTCAAGTGTTGTATTTCACCTCTTTAATTTAATCTTCACAACTCCCCCTTAAACTGTGTCATTACCAACATTTCACAAATGAGGAAACCGAGACAGAAACCGAAACCCATAAAGTGGAGCCGGGATTCAAAGCTGAGTATATCTGACTCCAGGTGATTTTCTCTTCCCCTTCCTGTATGCTCAGAGCGAGACAACTTGAAACAATATCTAATAAGAAAAATGACATGGAGATATTAAGAAAACTCATAGAATAAATCTTTGTTTTCAAATGTTATAAAGTTCGTTACTGAGAAGATAGATAAGGTTTATTATAATCAATACGACCAAACCAAGAAATGGAAGTTGTAATACATGGGGCAAGAGTGCCCTTCAACAAAGAATGTTCTAGTAATCAAATATAGAATAGGTTTCTTCAAGAATAGTCACAAAACCACTTAGCAGGAATTTTGTAAATTATCAGCCCCATAGTCGTTAATAGGTAACTTTTAGGGTCCCTCTTAGACCTAAAACAAATCTATGAATCTATTAATATATCCATGCATCAGGGATGCACAGGCGATAGGAATACTAAGAAAGGGAGACATCTAACAATATGCAGTTATTGGTAGTCCTAGCAAATAGTTACCAGCAAGAAAATGTCCTCGATCATGAACCACAGGGACTAAGATGTAGGACTCTAGTCCCAGAAGTACTGGGGTTCCAGACAGGGAAAGATGGAAGGCTACAACATGAGGGAACATGGTCCAGTGGTCTGGCTACTGGGTTAAAAGTCAGAGGAAAGGCAGAGGAAACAGAGAAAAATCCTGTCTGAAGCAGAATTGTTTAGTGGCTCAGTGTAGTGAATGGTGTAGATTCAAGTGCCTGTCTCACCACTGATCAACTGTGCGCCTCTGGCCAAAATATATACTGTGAATGCTCACCAAATGTTGGTTCACATTACTGTTATTCCTGAGCATAGATTTTGTCCCAGGATATGGGACAAAGCCAATGCTAAACATGTTACCTTTTCTTAGAAGATGAAGGCAATATAGAAGTAACAACTTCTATATTGTAAACCACGGAGCCTTCTACTTTTATACGAGAAAATATGAAAAACTCTACTTCTGAGAACTGATACCTACTTATGGAAGTTTCTGAACTTCAGAAAGGATGAGGCTTAAGTTGTGGTTAAAATTTCCTGTCATGGTTCTTCTTTTAAGTAAAATAGTTTATATCTGTAGTTTGATTCAAAATGCATTTATGGATAAGGTGCAAGGGTTAAGAATGTAGGCCCCTCAACCATATTGTCTATGCTCAAATTCCCTCTGGTTCATCACTAGCTGGATGATCTTGCTAAGTTAGGTAAGATCTCTAAACCTCAGTTTCCTCATCTGTAAAAAGGACATGACCATAGATAGTACCTAATTCAGAAGGCCAGTATAAGGATTTCTAAAGCACAACAGTGCCTGCCTACATAGCAAGAGTTACCTATTATTACAATTCTGGTTAATCTCTAGGCATTCTGATAGGCAAAAGAGACTCTGATAAATAAGGCATGATTCCTGCTCCTACAGGAGTTTCTGAACTAGTAAAAAAGACAGATTCAAAAGCAGAATTTGGCACAGAATAAAATGTGCCAAGCACATGATGCCTTCACCTACCACTGGATATAATGGAACCAGAGAGCAGAGGTACCTAGTTTCACCTGGGAAACCCACCTGGAAGAGGAAATACTTAAACAAAGTCTTCAAGGATGAATTAGGTGACAAAGTTCAGGTGGAATCTTTGGAATCTTTTAGTCAAAAAGGTTTCACCCAAAATGTTAGTAAATAAAATCCTTTCTAAATTTCCTGATTTACCAACAAAAATAACAACAACAATAATAATAAGCCAGCAGATTAAAAGAATGTGGTCATAATAGATATGATAATCATTTTATCTAATTTCTCTCTAGCTTTTAACCAATTATTTAGATGAATGCATTTCAGTAGGAGAGTATTTGCCCAAATAATTAAAGAAGAAAAGTCACTTGAAAACAAGTACTGAAACTCACATTTGAGAGCATTCAAGAAAGGAAAGAATAGACAAAAGAAGCTAGATTATAAGCAGAAAAATATGAATTAATTAATGAAAAGTTACCTGTGACCCTACCAGTGAATGGGATTCTCTTCAAGACCAGAGGATATTTCTCATTCTTGTTGTAGCTCCAGCTCCTAATGCAATACTTGTCAATAAATGTTTGGTTAATTAACACATGAATACAGTCGAACTACTGACTTTTTAAAAAAATGGAGAGTGATAAAAATCACCTTTGAAATAAACATAATAATAATTACCAACTTTTTTCTTGTTACTAAAATCTCAAATAGCCAAAAATGTAGAAAGTAAAATTTATGGTGAATTTTCTATTCACGTTGGGGTTTTTTTGTTTGTTTTTATTTCAAAAAATGTAGGGGGTAGGCTGGGTGCGGTGGCTCACGCCTGTAATCCTATCTCTCTGGGAGGCCAAGGTGGGCGGATCCTTTGAGCTCAGGAGTTCGAGACCAGCCTGAGCAAGAGCGAGACCCCATCTCTACTATAAATAGAAAGAAATTAATTGGCCAACTAATATACATAGAAAAAAAAATTAGCCAGGCATGGTGGTGGATGCCTGTAGTCCCAGCTACTTGGGAGGCTGAGACAGCAGGATTGCTTGAGCTCAGGAGTTTGAGGTTGCTGTGAGCTCGGCTGACGCCACAGCACTCACTCTAGCCTGGGCAATAAAGTGAGACTCTGTCTCAAAAAAAAAATGTAGGGGGTATATTTTTTTAAGGTTTTTTATTACATAGAAGAATTGTATAATGCTGAAGTTAGGGCTATCAGTGGTTTAAACACTTACCTGCCAAGCACTATATTAAGATTACACAAGAATTATCACAACTTAGTTTTGTGAAGTCAGTCCCATTTTTATTCCCATTTTGCAAATTTATTCACTGATTTAACAAATATTTATCAGAGAACTAATACTTTCTAGGCACTGTTCTGGGAGCTGTAGACAGAACAGTGAACAAAAGACTAAGTACCTACTCTCATGGAGGTTACATTCTAGTATGAAAGACAAATAGTAAATAAATCAATATAACATATAATATCATATGTCATAGTGTATCACATAACATAATATAAATATAATATAATATTGTTTCATATTATGTTCCTCAGGAAACAGACTCAACTCTGGGATGGTCAGAAAGGTGTTGGGTCGTGATACAGTCTGAACAATGTCCTCAGGCAACTTTGCAGGGAGCTCTCCAGCTGGGATGGCCCTTCAGATCTACCCAAGTTGGAGCTAGACATTTGAGTCTTTACACCTCTCTTCCGAGCATAGGCTGTGCTGGCAAGAGTACATGACGTTGGGCAAGGTGGCTCTCTTCAGCCAAGGGCAATTCACCAAAGAGGGCTGACAGATGAGTGCTGTCATCTGGCAACACTCCCAGAAGCTAAGGATAAATCCTTCAGTCTTCACTATTATTCTATGACTTATTGTAAGCCTCTTGCCCACTAGAATGTAAACTCCACAAGGGCAAGGTTTTTTCTCTGATGTGTCTCAAGTATCTAAAACAGAGTAACTGTACCTGATAGGCACTTCATAAGTGTTTGATAAATTACTGAATGGTGATACATTATTATACCATAGAAGATATATCTAAACCAAAAATTCTAAAGAACTAAGTCAAGTTGGACTATAGGATATTTTGAGATAATTTGCATTAATTATTGACACAAAACTTTTGAAAATATGCTTCTTTTTAAAATTTTGGATTAAAACTGTGATCAGTGATTTGAAAGTCTGTTTATAAGCTCAATTTATTTTAGGCCTTTGTTAAGGGGTTGAATTGTGTCCCCTCAACCCCTAAATTCATATGATAAAGTTCTAACCCTCAGTAACTCATAGTGAAACTGTATTTGGAGATAAGGTTTTAAAGAAGTCCTTAAGTGAAAATAAGGTCTTTAGGATGGGCTCTAATCCAATATGACTGGTATCCTTATAAAGAGGAAATTTGTACATAGATATGTGTGCACACAGAGGAAAGACCGGGAAAGGGTGAAGGTGGACATATATAATTCAGGAAGAGATGCTTCAGAAGAAACAACTATGCTAACAACTTGATCTCAGACTTCTAGCCTCCAGAACTGTCAGGAAAGAAATTTATTTCATTTAAACCACTCAGTCTGTGGTCCTCAGTTATAGGAGCCCTGGCAATCTCATATATTTAACAGCTATCAAAACTAGCTACAGCATACCAATATAATGAGGACCTCCATTAACAATCATGGATGTGAATCCACATTTTCAACAATATCCTTTATAAATGAATAAAAAGTTACTACAATTCTTAATAGATCTGACTTGATCATTGCCTTTTCCGTGTCATATGGCTGCACAAGGAAGAAGTCACCTCTAAACTGGGCATGGTGTGGCAGACCTGTAACCCCAGCTACTCAGGAGGCTGAGGAGGGAGGATAGCTTGAAACAGGAGTTTAAGTCCAGCCTAGGCAACATAGCAAGACTCCATATCAAACAAAAAAAGAAGGCACCTCTACCACTGTATTGTTGTTCACTTTTTCTTAGATTTTTATTATTTTTTAATCTGCAGTTTCTTTGCAAGAGTCATTGTCAAGCTACTTGTCTCTATGGTGAGCATTCATTCTGTCAAAACAAGATAGTATAATCTGTAAAGCCATGAAAGTCTGAAAGCAACAAAACAGTAGGAATAATGACCCCCTCCTCATCTCCACCTTGTGGATCTCCACAGCCCCCTCAGAAAAACTTCCACACTATCCAAGACACAAGGCCATCTGACATACAGACCGATGAAGGGTGCTGCGAGTGAGTACAGGCAACAATCCATTCCACACGTGCCAAGAAGTTTAATCTCTTTTTACATTTTTCAGATAAAAATAAATAATAGTTCTAGTATTTTCCTTCCAGACCCCAAATGATTGCCTGTAGCCAACCTCTGAGATGCATGAACCCCCACGCGTGGAAACCAGTCTACTCAAATAAACAAATAGAACAGCTGTTTCTTGAGTTACTTCTTAGACAGAAGCCATCTCTGCCCTTGTCCTATTATGTGTAGAATTATTGAGGCTCTGAGTGACCTGTCACTCTCTGAAATGCCTCTTAACCATCAAATGCCAGCCTCACACTCCTCATTCAAGGGCACTCACTGTCCTGTGAGTCGTACCACCTGATTGCCCTGAAGCGTGCCCCTCTCTAGCAGAGACAAAATTGTGAAATCACTCAGCATTTCCTGAAGGAAATCTAGGGTCGAGTGCTATTCTTTGGTATTTGAAACTCAGAGTTCAACCCAGAGGATGCACAATTTAGAAGCTATATAATTGAATTTCCTTTCACCAGTCTGCCGGGGCTTGTATCTGTCACTCATCAAAGCCAATGTCTTTGTAAAGGGCTTTGAGAACCACATCTTAATGTCACTGAACAGATAACATATTAACTGTTAATTGACACAGGAAAATGCTCCAGGGTTGTGTTCCTGTCTTTGTTAGGGGATGATAAGTAAGTTAGTATTCACCAGTACCATTTCTTCTAATAGTTTTTAGAGAGGGTATAATCTAAACTCTCCTTATGTGGCGATGACATGGCTTAGGTCATAGTGTCTCTGATTTAGTGGTAAGATTGGTTTTATTATTAAATTATAATAATATCTTTCAGAGTTAAAATGTTTAAACTGATTTGCCCTTGGGGCAATGGTGTTTTGTTCTGTTTTGTTTTAATCTGACCAACAAAATTTCTCAGGAGGGCATCATTTTTTCTTAGAATTAAAAAAAAAATGTTGTGATAAAGCATGTTTAAGTACTTAGTTCTAAACACTTGTATGTCTTCAAATTCTCTTCCATTCATTGTTCAGGTCCTCATATTAATATATAATGTTAAGTAAAGTATGCATACACTATCTTGTTTTCTATTTTTTTCAATTAAATATAGTTTTATGTAAATATCAGTCAATTAAAGAACCTGGGTGCCTTTCAGTTTCCCATCTCTAAAATAAGGAGAATAATATCTACCTCTCATGATTAGTTTGTGGATTAAATTATGTAACTTAGATGCAATCACCCAACAAAATGAGGGAAACATGGTTAAATCTGAGTTTAATGTGAATGTATGAGTCAAGTCAACAAAATTGTAATTTTTAATAATAATTGCTTCATGTTATTTTGAGACAGTTTGTGTAGCCAGTTCATTATCAATAACAAAATTGCTAAACACTGTGAGTATATTCATAAATTATATTCCATATGCCCCTGAAAAGGATAAGTAACTGAAATTTGTCACCTCCTTTACCAGTCTGTTAATAAAAACAGGAAGAAAAACTTATGATTATACAATGCTTTACCATTTGAAAATTTTTCCCATTCACTTATTTAAGCCTATTATAAACTATATAAGGTTAATAGATATTAGAATTGAACTTCAAAAAGGTAAATAACTTGTCCATGGTTTATGTTAGATTTAAGTTTTCACACAATGCAACATTCTTTCCACCATATCTTACAGTTTGGATACATAGCTCACCAGAAAGAAGTTGATTTGGGGGTTTTCTTATTGTTTATTTTTGTGAGTTTAATAGATTTTCAAAGATGTCATGTAACTTTCTTTAATGTGCATTTTGGTATTTGCAAACAAGGCTGTATAATTTACCACATGTGTGCCTAGCAAATGTTCTGTTATGTAAACTGTCTATTCACGTCCTTTGAATAGACAGGAAGTAGAATCTTTCACCACATCCTCTTTTGCCTGCTTCTTTGCCCCTTACAACAAACAAAAACTCTTTTTCATTCCCTGTCATGCTCAGCTGACTGACAATAATCCCCCAATGAAATGAACTTGTTAGAAAAAACCTTTGCCATAAAGTTAAGGTATGCAAAAAAAAAAAAGTTATGAGAACCAGTGCAACTAGTAACCTTTAGTGTACCCTGAATCCACAGATCAGAGACCCCTGGGATTCAGCTACTTAGAAAGTAGGATGCTTCTGTCTGTATAGACCCAGCTAAAGTCCACCAACTTAGTCCCATTTGTGACTATTTCAGCACTGCTCTTAGCACCCAAACAAGTTTCCCATGTGTCTTTCAGAGAGGGAATTTCCTAGCACGGCAGCTGACCCTAGACTGCCTGCACTCCCAGGGTTTGTCTAGAGCCCATCTGGCCTCTGAGATTGGGGAGTAGGGGTGTCTGTTCCCCAGGGCATTCATTCCGCACCGTCTGTCTCAGGGAGGGACTTTTCATTGTTTGCTCCCAACCAGCAAGCCCTGCCAACTTCAGCCTTAAAGCCGTTAGGCACAGTGATGTTTCCCAAAGGGAAAAGGAGAAAAAACAGTATCAAGAAAATCTCTCTCTTTTTAAACTCCTGACCTTATTCAACATTGGGAGAACAAAAACTGTTGACAGTCTTAAATATACCTAGTACAATAAGCCAAAATTAATTCTCAGAGCTAAGTCTTGGCTGTCTAACTTAAATGATTTGATCATTACCTTTTGGAAAAAACCAATATGAACAATAGAATTTTTAGTAACTCACTGAGACCTGGAAAGAAACAAAGAATTGTCTTAGCAATAGAAGCTAACATGGTAGACTGATATATGTATGTCTATCATTGTAAGTTTCTAGCACAATAATAACACTGATAAATTATTTCTTAATTACTAATGGTTCATTATCTTTTACCACATGCTGATATACATCATCTCATCTGACTCCCATAGGAAATTGTGAGGGAAAATATTATGATTCCTCTCCCTATTTTTCACCCATGTGGAGTTTTCTGGTAAAAACTAGAAAATCTGCTAGAAAAATTTTAAAAGAGCTGTAACACTCCTCTGGGTTTTTTTAATGAAAAAACAAAGGTTCAGAAAAAAGTTGAGATTTTTTTTTCATGGTCACAAGCTAGTGTCGGATAAAAGAGTACAAACCAATTATATTACTTCTATGTTGGTATTCTACTTCATCTTCTACTTACCAAAAGGAAAAATGTTACATATATGTGTGAATGTGTATCTTTATGTCTATCAAACCTCCATAATAGTAATAGATTATTCTGTATGAGTAGTTTTGTCACCTTAATGCTTTATTTGTTTTTGCTATTCTCATTAGGAGCTCTTCATAAAATTTGTTTTCTCTCCAGGCCTATTAACACCATTTGAAATGCTAATAGCACCAAATGAAAAGCACTCATATTAGTTAAATAAACAATTTGATTCTAAATCTAAGAGCACAGTCATAATTGATGAATATGATAGTTGCATGCAGGTTTTAAGTGGTTAATGCACACGAGGCAAAATATACCCATCATTGTTAATTAAATTAAGCATAAATTATAAAGTATAAAATTTCAGGAATCATTTTTCCCTTTTAATTTTCATAGTTCTATTTTTAAAGTGTTCTCTGCTTTACTTTAAATGCAGTCTCTTTAGTTGTGCTTTGCTGCTTTTCCCATTTCTCTATGAGAACTTAAAGAAAATACAAAGCCATCTGAGTATTTCTACCTTAGAAATTATAGCAATTTTGTTCCATTCTTTGGCATTCAAATTTTGTTCCTTCCTGTTTAAGTTGGATGACTTTTCACTTAGAGGAACTGAGTGTATTCTACTGAGTTCTTCCGCTTGCATTCTCCACCATGTGTGGTCAATTAAATCCCAGCAGTATGGAGAAGTTTTCATTTAAACTACTGCACTTCCTGGGAAACAGCGGGGCTTACATCTAGTTTCTAAACATTGTTGGAGCTTGATGAGTACAATTCCTTCTCAATAGCCTCAGCATAGAACACATCCAGTTAGACACGACCCCACCTCTACCTAATTTGGCAGAGAACACTCTTTAAGAAACTGCACCGTTTTTATTAAAGCTCTCAGTCATTCCTACTCATCATAGGATTGTCTTTATTTTTTGTAAATGCTTTCATGCAAATATGCACCTGGATTTTAAAGTGGAGGCACTATTCAGAAAAGCCTACATAAAATTACCTCTAGCAAAATACAATGAGAACACAAAACAGGTGCCGGAAGATAATCACAAAAAAAAATGATGAGAGTCAAATGGTGAAAAGATATTTTGAACGTATTTCGATGGAGGTTTTTTTTGTTGTTGTTGATGGTGGTGGTATAAAAATATCCAAATCAATCTTTAAAATATAATAAAGTAATAGAATACTTTGTGGTTGTTTTGGGGAAGTGTTCTTTAAATCTGATCATTTAAAAATGTTTTATTTTGTTTTTTATCTCCTAATGTGCCAGAGATAAACTAATTCTTGTCAGGCTACACATAGAGGAAGAAGGTATGTAATTTATACTGGAGAAGGATAAAAAACATTTTACAATAAAAACTCCATTAACATGGATTTCCCTTTTTGTCTATATGTAACTGTTCATCCTTGAGATACTTGCATTTAACAGTTGCTGACAAATTTAAGTACAAATCTGGCTACAGGGGATACATTTCCCTACTTAGAATACACACTGTGTTCTAGACTGCGAGATATATTTTTATATTTATTTTTATTTAATTCTTTGTTACTTTTTACTTTTTATTTTTATACAGAAGAGTACTGTTTATCCTAATTGAGCCTCTGCGAATTACAGCTGTTGCAACTCAACCACTATATTTTATTGACACTTTTTCTTATACGTGTATGCTTTCAAACAAAATTATTTTTGTGTTAAAAATCACAAAATTCCAATAAACTTTCACCCTAGTTTCAATTAAAGAATGTCTCTTGTACTTAGTTAAAAATGTCGAGATATCAAAGAACAAAGCCAAAATCGGAGAAAACATTACCCTGTTACATAATACCAAAAAACCAGATAACTCAGCTCTGTTACAATTGCATATGCTCCCAACACTTAGGTAAGAAATCATTCTAATAAAAAGTTCAAATCTAGACTAATATTCCCAAGCAGTGGCAGAACCTACTATGGCCTTTACAATGACTGGCACACAAAAGAGATGCCTTCAGTATAGCTGATCTGAAAAAGGTCTTTCCAGAATAAATGGTTGCAGGAGGCTAAAAGACTCAGGCGTTTTGAAAGGCCCAATGGCTCTCTATGGTCCAGCAACATTGGCCTTCCATCTGTTCCTCAAACAGGCCCAACCGTCCCCCACCCAGCTATTCACAAAGTCTGTTTTCTCTTCCTTTGACACTCTCGTCCCCTCTGTTCATTCACCCGGGCCCTTTTCTTTCTTCTCGCGTACACATCGTCTTGCCCAAAGGTCTTACCACAGCAACCAATCCAAAGTAGGCTTCCTGTCAGTCTCTCCCATAACAGTTTTTCTTCATAGTTCTTGCCATACTGTATATACCCAATACCTCATAGAACTGAGGATACCAGCAATTGTCAAATAAGCCACTATACCATATTTCCCCGAAAATAAGACAGGGTCTTATATCTATTTTTCCTCAAGAAGACACCCTAGGGCTTATTTTCAGGGGATGTTATTTTTTTAAAGTACAATCTACATTTATTCAAATATAGTTAAGTCATCTTCTTCTGGAACATCATCATAACTCTCCAAACCCTGAATTCCATCCTGAATTTCTTACGACTCTATTTCCTTTAGAACCATTGACCCCAATCTCTCACGTTGAGCAATAGAGCTCTCATGGGGCAGATGAGAAGGGCTGCTCGTCTTCTTTACTGCTCCGAGACGAAATGGATGGGTTGCGCTGTGTAGATACGCTGCATAGCCACACGCATCACTAGGTCTTATTTTGGGGGTAGGGCTTATATTGCACAAATGCTTAGAAATCCTGCTAGGGCTTATGTTATAGGTAAGTCTTATTTTCAGGGAAACACGGTATTATACACCACAAAGGAAAAAAAGGGGTGTCAATTAAGCTATGACACTCTATTTTAGGATATATCCTGATGTCAAAGATATTCAAATATAAGGAGTAAATATGTGCCTTAGAATCAATGGAACATTGTATAAGGATCTGTGTCCCCCACTGGTCAAAAATGTCACACATGAGAACAGGGACCCTGTCTGTATTGTTTCCTCTACAGGCTTAGCAACCAGCACATTGTCTAGCATATGGTACATTTTTATTGACTAAATAAATAACTGGATGGATAGATGGCCACAATGATATGATGATATTTTGTGGTTAAGTAGCATCTTATGTGAGAATATCTGATTCTCACTCACACATTCACATTTTTCACACTCAGAAGTGACCATATTTCATTATAGCAAAAGATAGGAAATAAAAATTTTTGCAACCATCCTTCTCCACATGCAATTTCCCTTTATATGAATAGCATGTACCTAACGTCTGTCAATGTTCACACATTGTAAAGTTCTACTCATTTTGTAAACTTAGAGAATCTGATCATTGAAAGAGATCATAGAGGCTGTGTGGTTCAACCCCAATTAACTTCTATAATCACATACTGCCTCATCTGTACAAAGGAAAAATTAAACTAGACGATCTCTCCTGTCCCTTTTAGCTACTGAACTCTGGGTGGTGCAGAAGTTAGTGATTTATAGAGTATAGATGTATTCGTTATCCCACGTTGTCTACATTATCTTAAAAAAACAAGGAGAAAGCCAGGTGCGGTGGCTCATACCTGTAATCCTAGCTCTTTGGGAGGCCAAGGCCAGAGGATTGCTTGAAGCCAGGAGTTCAAGACCAGCCTGAGCAAGAGTGAGACCAATGACTCTACAAAAAATATAAATATTAGCCAGACATGTGACATGTGCCTGTAGACCCAGGAGGCTGAGACAATAGGATTGCTTGAGTCCAGGAGTTTGAGGTTGCAGTGAGCTATGATTATGATGATGCCATTGAACTCTAGTCCAGGCAACAGAGCAAGACTGTCACCAAAAACAAAAAACAAAACAAACAAACAAACAAACAAAAGAAAAACAAAGGAGGAAGAAATTGTTTAGCCAGCCAGTATTTAAATCCATGCTGGACTTTGGATCTATTTTTCATAGATTACATATATTTTCTTGATTATTTGGGTATGTTTTACTTAGGAACCAAATACTTGATGCTACTGTAGCACTAGCAGAATTCTCCTAGGAAGCAAAAAAAAGAAGTAGAAATTCTTATTTGGCTTATAACATTATTGCTTTTGTAAAGTAAAAATGTTCTTGGTGAAAATCCAGCTCTCACTGAAACTATCATTAGTGTTTTCTAGCCTTCACTATCATGTAGGTATAAAAATACATATTAATAGGAGTTTAAGTAAGTTATAGTAATGGTAGAAAGTGTGTGTTTTGGCATCCTCTGAAATGATGTATTAATTGCTTCATGGTAGTATGCCTCTTTATCCGTTTATTTTCAGTCTATACACCATGACCCCAGCTGATCTAGGACAGTAACACAGGCAATGCCTTGCTAACATAATGAAGACAGCACCAAGGAAGTTGCCTGGAAAAAATTTCAGGTTACTGGACTGGTTCAACTTATGCTAATTTAGGCATAGAATTATTTTAAAGTTCTTCCATATTCTTAGCTGAAAGGAGAGATGACAAGTACAGCATTTCAAGTGTTATTGCTCTATTGCCTTTTTGCTAGGTGTGAGACAGTGCTCTGCCCTGTTAAATCAAAGCAAATAATGTTATAAAGTCATTTATAGATTTATAGCTCAACCCAGAAGGTTGATGCTAACTGAGAAGTCTCCAGAATTGGATCAAATTTTCAATTCAAATGAATAGAGCAACTACACGTCCCATGCCTCATAAATCTCCAAATTTAACTCAAAGCCTGTTCCCTTCTTCCAGATGGCTAGCAGGGGGTGGAGGGGTGGCAGAATTAGCAAGCAAACCCAAAGAGACACAGTTCCTCTGTATTCAGTGGTGTCTGTCTCCCAACTAGCTTTTACTGATGTTAGTAACAGAAATTACCCAGGTAAGCAATAAGTGTTAAATAGGTGGAAGGTTTTAATCCCTTAGGAATTTCTTTTTACTAAGTTATTAAATTGGAAGATTGTTTTTTCCTTCAAAAAAATAAAAGACCAGGTGGATAGATCAACAACAAAGTCATTTGCCCAGAAGATATCTAGTATCACTTCTCCACCATTTTAGTATTCAACTTCTCAGAAATGGCTTGTGTCACCTCACATCAAAGACTTGACACAAGTCTTTGGGATTTTATAGATGAATCACATCTGTCACCCTCATGCAACTCCCCAGGGAAAAGATGTGTTAGGTGAGGTTGAACAGGGTATGAAAGGAAAGAGCAAGGAAAAAACAGGAAGGAATCAAGCATCACCTCTTTTCTCTTCAAATCTCCACATTTTTTACTATCAAAAACATTTTATGAAGATATTGTGTATATGCATTAGATGAAAGTAGCAGACGATGAAGATATGCAAGAGTATAAACTACAAAATACTTAATGCTAACTTACTACTTGCTTTTCAGACTCTTCCAATGATATTTAGGTCTTACTTGGATAAGTTCTATTGATTTTCTTTTCTATATTTTCTTACCGTTTTCATTTTTGCTTACCCCATCATCATATCTTTAAAACCCCAAAAATCAGAGAGTCAAATCATGTGGAAGAAATTTTTGTTCGAAGGAATTGAACTTCATTTTGTTTCCTTATGGGTGATAAAAAAGAATCAGAATTCCCTCCTTCTCTCAGACAATCTTTCCCTCCTTTCCTTTGCTTCATTCCTGATCTTCTCTTCCTAACCTTTTTAAATATTTCTTCTACATCTTTTCTATCTCTGTATGCTTCATTGACCTCAGGACATTATGCCTCATGAATATGGCAGATGATAAAAAGCTATGTGTTGGATCTGAGCAAAGGGTAAAAAGTAACATCACATGTTTACAAGCATGTAACTTGGGATAGCAACTGGGATAGCAAATGGGATAGCAACTGGGATAGCAACTGCGATGCCCACACACTTCTAGTTGTCATACAAGTAGGTACAATAACTTTGGAAAACTATACTAGCTGTATCTAATAAGGCTGAGTATATGTACACTCTATGACACAGAATTCTACTCATAGATAAACCCTCAACAAAAATGCACACGTATGTACCACAAAAGACATGTAGAAGAATGTTCATAGCAGCATTACTCATAGCCAAAACCTTGAAATAGCCCAATTGTCCATCAACATGGATAAATAAATCTTATAAAGAAATACAATATAAAAATTAAAATCAGAGAAATTACTGTTACACATGAAATTACTGTTGCACATAACATGGATGATTCTCACAACTACAACTAAAATATTGAATGAAAGAAATTGTTTTTAAAAAGAGTGATATAAAAAAGAAGTTTCAAAAACTTCCCAAAAAAGTTTATGGTGATAAAAAGAGTAATGATAACCTGTAGAGGAGAACTTAATGACTGGGACAGAGCATAAACTAGGTCTCTGGGTTAGCGGTAATGTAGTATATCTTATACTGGACGTTGGTTACCTGGATGTGTTCACTCTCTAAAATTCATAGAACTTAAGATCTGTACATATTAATGAATGTGTATTAGTCAGAAGTCTCCAAAAAAAGAGAACCAATAGGATATATACATACACATATTATGTAAGATTCAGGCACGTGTGTGCGCGCACATACACACACACATACACACACGAGATTTATTATGAGAATTGGATCATAAGATTATGGAGGCCAAGAAGTCCCATGATCTACCATATGCAAGCCAAAGAATCAAAGAAGCAGTGGGGCAGGAGAGAGTGGTATATATAAGTCCCAGAGCCCAAAGGCCTAAAAAACAGGAGCCGCAATGACCAAGGGCAGAAGGTGGATGTTCCAGTTCCAAAAGAGAGTAAATTCATCCTTTCTCCACTTTTTGTTCTGTTTTGGCCCTCAGTGGATTGGACAATGTTCACCTGCACTGGGGAGGGCCATCTGCTTTACTCAGTCCCCCAATTCAAATGCTGATCTCTTTCAGAAACACCCTCACAGACACACCCAGAAAGAATGTTTTACCAGCTATTTGGGCATCCCTTAGCCCATTCATGTTGACACGTAAATTACTCACCACAGTATATTAACTACACCCTAATTTTTTAAAAGCTGTATTAGCACTTTAATAACCTTTCTTTCTCTCCTGAATTACTCCTAAATTCTCCCTAAATTATACAGCTTAGAATTTGTCCTATCATCAAAATAATCTAACTAGCACTGAATCTAACTAATAAAAATCATCACATAATATCAGCATATTTCCCAATTCAAGCTTTGAGCAGCATTTGGTGCTAAAAAGTAAGGATTATATATGGTAATGAGCTAATAATTTTTAAATGGAGATAAGATAGAGAAAGCAGTCATCATCACAGTGCTACTATATTTAATAAGTATTGGAGGAACAATAGTAATAACTGTAGATTGAGTTTGATTGCCTTCTGACTCAAAGTAATTAGCTAAGGCTTCCTGAATTATGTTCCATTAAAAAAAAAGTTGAGAGCATAATGGCTGATATAAAAAAGTTAGGATGGTGATATGATGATGATTGCCAACATTTATTAACTCCAGAGCCCTACATTTAACCACTATTATTCAGCCTCTCCATCATACCAGCATTAGACTGCTATTTTATTCATGCAGAGTTCCACAAGTATATTAATATATCCCAGTGTCACGTTTGGCATTTTTCAACCAAACTGCAGTTAACTTAGGCTCAACTTAGTCTCTACTCCAGCCCCAGACTTTTTTCTGACAGAAAATTACTTTTCCACAAGAAAAAATATCAAAAGTTTGTCAGAAGATTTAAATATGATGTTGTGCATGATTAAAATTAGTGTGTAACATAGTTTAAGGACTGCTAAATGTATTTTACAATTATTCAGATATGTATTTCAAGTCTGAGATTGGATTGAGATGATATAGACGCCTGTGATTTACGACGTGAATAGCCCATAAGAACACAATGGCCCTGTAGCACAACACATACTCTTGATTAATCAGTATCACTAGGTGTACATTGTTAATGATCCACAAGAAATTTTAATCCCAGAATGAATCTCTTCTTACTATCATACTATCATCCATCCTAAAATTTAGGGTATAGACCAACTAGTGGTAATATTAATCTAAGAAAAATATTTTTAAAAGAAATTCTGTTATATTAATAAAACATTAATACATATTTATAGAATAAATGTTTATATATAATATATCCAAAGCCAAATTGAATTGATTTTATAAAATTATTATGAGCTGGCTACATCCATACCACCTATAAGTCACTAACACAGATAATCAGAACATGGTCAAAATCACTTTGGAGGTAAGAAATTTTTCTTTTCCCAATATCTTCTGGGTCCTTGGGTTATTAGTTATTATTCTAAACTGCAAAACAAATACCATCTTATACACATGTTTTTAATTTCCATTGATAGATATACTTTATTCTTAGAGCCAGATCTGTGACCCATATATATTCATTCTGCAAATTAAACCCCTTTGGGCTCCACTCTGCTTTCTTTATTTTCCCATTTCCTGATTTCCTAATTTTTCCTAATTTTCTGTGCCTATTTTAAATGTCTCGATATATTGCTGGCATCTGTGTAAACCATTTTACATTCTTTTTTTGGAAAAAGGCAGTTGTGCCAGTTGAGATCCTCTGAGAAGCAGACATCAGATGTGATGAGACACTCAAGAGATCTGTTGGGGGAAAGGCTGAGGAAGGAAAAAGAGAAGGGAGTGGAAGCAGGCAGGCAGGGGCCCCAGTGCAAGATGCAGGTGTGACAACTACGGAAGAAACGGAGGGGGTTTGAATAGGAAGAGTCTCAGCCTGCAGGGGAGTTATGTGAAAGTCTCAGCCAGAAGAACAAGGAGTTGCTGAATCAGAATTGATTGTTAGTAAAGTCCCAGATCCCACCAATGTGAAGCTTATTGGCTGGGGGCAGCCCTCAAAAGTGTGGCACTTTGGTATATTCTAGGGAAGGGTGGCTGAGTCGGCTTTGCTCCCCATGGCAGGTTCTCTTGAAGGAGATGTCAATGGCAAATTTCCACCGCCATCAAATAACAAGAAAGTTGTTATCACTGAATGTTTGTGCCCCTCCCCCACCAAAATTCATATATCGAAGCCTTAACTCCCAAGATGATGATGTTGTACAAATTCTATCCGAACAAACATTTGTTAAAACTTAACATTCTAATACTTTCAGATTTCAATAATTAGGATCATGTACTGAGATTAACAGTGGCTGAAACATGTTTGAGTTTGCCCTCTTTGTGCTAGACAAAAATCCGTAGATCATGGGACTATGCCTTCCTGACACCTGGAATATTGAATTTGCTGCAACATATAATTGTGCTATTACCACTGTGATTATTTTTCATTCTGCCACATGGTAAAATAAAAAGAAAGGGAATCTCAGGTTTTGCTTTTGCTTCTGTTTCCATGGACACAGGTTCATAATTTTATATGAGAGTCAAAAATCTGTCACTCTCATTAAGTCTGTTCTTGGAGCTACTTTGCTAAAAGCTTAGACTAATGCAGTAAAATAATTAGGAACCAGCAAAGATAACACTCAAAATGAAAGGAAATGAGCCCCTTCTTAAAGATATGAACAAGTGGGAGGTGGCCGAAGAGTGAGCTCACTGCTTGGGAAAGGGATGAATGGAAGGCAATAAAGTACTTAATGAAACCGGGTGTTGTGGAGCATTGGATGAAATCTCAGCATGCAGTGTGGATATAGTTCGCTTTTAAACCAGAAACAATAGAATTAATGTTCCTTTTAAACATAACACATCCTAATGGTTAGCACTATATCTGGCTCCTGCTGTCTCTTACACAAATATGTGAATATATCAGCTTGATAGTTTCAAGGATTTTGCTTTAAAACACTTACCAGTCCAAAAATATGCATAATTATCTTCAGTCTAATTGATTATGGCCTCGTCTACATTTTTGCAGGCCCCTGGTTCTGTGAAGCCATGTCATATTGTTCTGATCACAAAAAGTTTATTACGGCCTTCCTGTGTGTAAAGGGCACTGGCAGATTATGATTGATATAAAGAACCTAAAGGGACTGTTTTGAGATAATATTATATTCAAAAATATGAATTTAGAAAAGCAAGGTTAGGAAAGAATTATTAAATTATAAAGAGTTTTTTATTTTTCTGGAAGAATTTGCTTCACTAATAGCATGCACCTATAGGGAAATTGAAATGATAAAAGCGTGTACTAACCATGTCCCTGAAAGCTTTGGTGTGGAACTGGGTCATGTTCATGTCATGAGCTCCTGCACGCTGAGCTGCCATCTGATTAGGTCCAGCCTACCCCGGATAATCTCCTCTTTCGAGTAACTCTAAGTCAACTAATGTGGGACCTACATTCCATTTGCAAAACCTCTTTACCTTTGCTATATAATATAACCTAATCACAGGAGTGAAATCCATCATATTTGCAGTCCTGCCCAGAGGCAAGAGTAGGGGATAATACAAGATGTATACACCAAGGGCCAGGAAGCTTGGAGGCCATCTTAGAATTCTGACTATCACAAGTGAAGACTGCATCTTCACTTGATAGATAGTGGTAGATTTTTATTACAATATTTAAATTATAACTGGATTTAATTATTAATCCAAATACTATGCCAGATGAGCATCATTACACATTTTTAGCTAGATTTAGAAGCTCTCATATATAGAGACTTTAATTAAAGGTAGCCATGGTAACTGGAAGTTTCATTACAGTCTTAGTACCAGTATTTTTCTCCTCTGAGTATCATCCCAGTCCTGAGAAAATGTGTTTGTGTGTGTGTGTTTATGTGTGTGTGTGCGTGCGTGTGTAGTTTAGGGGTGGTAAGGGTTAGGGGATGCATTTTGCCTCTTTAGGTAGAAAGGTTGCTGTTTTAAATTAATTAAAAAATACATGCTTGACAAAGGGCAAATGCTATTCAGATAATTTTTTTTTTTTTGAGACAGTCTTACTCTGGCCCCCAGGCCAGAGTACCGTGGCATCATCATAGCTCACTGCAACCTCAAATTCCTAGGCTCAAGTGATTCTCCTGCACCAACTTCCCAAGTAGCTGGGACTACAGGCACATGCCAGCACACCTGGATAATTTTTCTCTTTTGTAGAGATGTGGGTCTTGCACTTGCATAGGATGATCTTGAACTCTTGGCTTCAAGCAATCCTCCCACGTTGGCCTTCCAGACTGCTAGGATTACAAGTGTAAGCCACTTTGCCTGGCCTCAGATAATAATTTTTATGTAAGAATCACTTTAACATTCCTTTTTCAGAGAATATGAATGAGTCTCCATATGAAAATATATATATATATACACACACGCACACATATATACATGTACATTTCTTCTAGGCAAGTTTGAACACTATTCAAAGATTGATTTTCATTTTAAGTTAGGCATTTAACATCTTTTAGGCCAAAATTAGTTCTTGGGGAATCTCACTCTAATGAATTTTTTCCAGCATAAAATTTTCTGATCTAGGCAATGGAATTCTCTATTAAGATAACTAATATATTTTGCCACAACCTTTCATATATTATGTTTGAGAGTTCATCAAGAATTATTTTCAAGACTTACCATGTGAAGGCACTGTTCTAGGTTCTGGAAAATAGAATGAAAAATCAATATTGTTAAAATGTCTCTACTATCCAACACAATCTCTAGCTTCAAGTCAATCCCTATCAAAATACCAATGACATTCTTCACAGAAATATAAAAAGTAATCCTAAAATTTATGGGGAACCATGAAAGACCCTGAATAGCCAAAGCAATCCTGAGCAAGAACAAACCTGGAAATATTACATTACCTGACTTCAAATTATACTGCAAAGCTATAGTAATGAAAACAGCATGGTAAACACACACACATAGACTAATGGAACAAAATAGAGAACCCAGATATAAATCCACACAACTCATTTTTGACAAAAGCGCCAAAACATACATTGGGAAAAGAATACCCTCTTTGGTAAATGGTGCTAGGAAAACATATATTCATATACAGAAGAATGAAAACATATATTTATATACAGAATAATGAAACTAGACCCCTATCTCTCATCATATACAAAAAGCAAATCAAAGTGAATTAAAAACTTAAATCTAAGACCTGAAATTATAAAACTATTAGAAGAAAACATTGGGGAAACACTTCAAAACATTGGTCTGGGAAAGATTTCTTTAGTAAGACCTCAAAAGCACAAGCAACCAAAGCAAAAATGGGCAAATGGATCATAGCAAGTTAATAAAATACTTCTGCACAGCAAATGAAACAGTCAACAAAGTGAAGAGACGACCCACAGAATGGGAGAAAAAAATTGCAAGCTATCCATCTGACAAAGGATTACTAACCAGAATATATAAGTAGCTCAAACAACTAAAAAGGAAAAAAACAAATAATCTGATTTAAAATGGGCAAAAAATCCGAAAACACATTTCTCAAAAGAAGATATACAAATGGCCAACAGGTACATGAAAAAATGCTCAACATCACAAATCATCAGAAAAGTGCAAATCCAAACCACAATGAGATATCGACTCACCCCAGTTAAAACAGTTTTTATCAAAAAGACAGACAAAAAAAGATGCTGGTGAGGATGTGAAGAAAGGGAAAACTTAGTACACTGTTAGTGAGAATATACGTTAGTATAACCACCACAGAGAACAATATGGAGGTTCATCAAAAACTAAGAATAGAACTACTATATGATCCAGAAATCTCACTGTTGGATATATATCCAGAAGAGAAAAAATCAATATATCAAAGAGGTATCTGCACTCCCATGTTTATTGCAGGACTATGCACAACAGTCAAGTTGTGGAATCAACCTAAGTGTACATGAATGGATGAATGGATAAAGAAAATGTGGTATATATGCACAATGGAATATTATTCAACCATAAAAATGAATGAAATCCTGTCATTTGCAACACATGGATGGAATAGGAGGACATTATGTTAAGTACAATAAACTAGGAATAGAAAGACAAATATTACATGTTCTCACTCATATGTGGGAGCTGAAAAAAATTGAATTCATGGAGATAGAGAGTAGACTGATGGATACCAGAGGCTGGGAATAGTAGTGGTGAGGGAAGGATAAAGAGAACATGACTAATGAATATAAAACTTCAGTCAGATAGAAGGAATAAGATTTAGTGTTCAGTAGCACAATAGGGTGACTATAGTTAACAATAATTTGTTACATATTTCAAAATAACTAAAAGAGTGGAACTGGAAATTTCTTAGCACTAAGAAATGATAAATATTTGAGGTGATGTATATCACAATTGCCTTATTTTATCATTACACATTATATACTTATATCAAAATAGCACATGCACCCCATAAATATGTATAACTATTATGTATTGATAATAATTAAAAATAAAAAAATTTTAGAAATAAAAAAGGTAAATCTAAGCAAGAAAAAAAAAATAAAGAAGAAAGAGTATAAGCAAGTAAACAAATAAATGAGCAGGATAATTCAGATAATGATCCATGCTATGAAGAAAATGAAACAAGCTGATTTAATGGGATTGAACTAGGAGCATCAGAGATGAGGGGAGGTTAATTTAGACTGTTTGTAAGATAAGTTCTCATTGAAGAATTTAAGTTGCAACCTGAATGACAAAAACAAGACCAACCAAGAGAAAAGAATGGAGAGTAAGAAATCAAAAATTAAAAGTCAGGAACAAAGGGAATTTTTTATTCTAATAATAGCATAATTAAGATAAGTTCTAAGGTATAGAACTTCTACTTAAAATCATGGAATAACATGGTGATGAAGAATGTCAAAGAGTTAGAAGAAAGAAACTTATAAAGAATAATTCCACATTCAGGGCTACTTTTCCCCTGGAGATTTGTGCCAATTCTGGAGAAAGTGGCTGAGAAGCTGAGCAACTAAGCTGCAGTGCTTTTGACAATCTGCCAGAGCAAGGGGGACAAAGTTTGGATCCAGGGTCCACCAAGTAGGAGAACCTGGGTGAACCCTCATTGCTTTCTATCAGGATCCTGAAAACAACATCTTAACAATAAACCGGAAATAGGCCTTTTAAGGATTATAGCTTCTCTTTCCATTATCTCCACACCTAAAACTTCACATATTGCAAGCTTCATCAGAAACCTGGAAGAAGCAAATGTTAATCTTCTTTAGAGAAAGGTAACATTAGCCTAGGCCTTCTATTATTTCTATAAATGATTATCCACAATGTCATAAATAAAACAAAAAATAACCAGGCACAAGAGAAAATAAAATACCATAAATTAAAAACAACAGAAAAAAAAATAAACAATAGAAACCAAGCAACAGTGACTTTAAGATGTTAGACTTATTACATGCAGATTTTAAAATAACATTATTCACTATGTTGGAGAATATAAAAGCCAAGATTGAGAATTTTGACAGAAAATTGGAAAATATTAACAAAAAGCAATGTAGAAAATCTATAAATTTAATTAAAAATACAATTGAACTTGAGAATACAAAGCTAATTTCAAAGAACAGAGTAGAATAGTGGTTATGAGAGTCCTCCCACCCCTGGGGAAGGTGGGAGGAAGGAGGATGGGAAGACATTGGTCAATGAGTACAAAGTTACAATTATATAAGAAGAATAAATTTTGATTTTCTGTTACATAGGAGGGTGACTACAGCTAATAACAATGCAGCATATATTTCAAAGTATGCAGAACAGAGAATTTTGCATGTTCTCACCACAAAGAAGTGATAAAAGTTTAAGGTTGTAGGTATGCTAAATACCCTGATTCAGTCACTACACAGTGTATACATGTATTGAAATATCACACTCTACTCCATAAATACATACAATTATGTATCAACTAAATGTTTTTTAATTTTAAGATTTCATTTTATTAGCAGTTAAAAACTCCAAAATAAAGTGGCAAATCAATAAAAGATCTAAAAAATACCTCCAAAGAAATTAAGATAAATTAGAGGAGGCCTAGATAAATGAAGGGATAAACTATGTCCATGGATTAAAAAACTCAATACTATGAATTTATTAATACTCTCAAAATTGATCTATACATTCAAATAAAATCCCATTCGAAATCTCAGCATGTTCTTTGTTGAAAATAACAGTTTATCCTCCAATGTATATGCCAATTCAAAAGACTAAGAAAAACTAAGAAACTCAAAGAAGATAAGATTCTACCAGATATCAAGACTTATTATAAAGCAATAGTAAGTAATTCAGGGTTTTGTTGGTAAAATTATAAACAATAGAGTAGAGAGCCCAGAAAGAGACCCATGCACTCATGCACACTAACTTTATAATAGTGGCATTACAGAACCCATGGAAGAAGACAGAGTCTATTCGTATTAGATGTCCATATGGAAAAAATGAAACCTGGACACTATCTCACTTTATGCAGAAAAAAGAAAAACTCTAGATGGATTGTAGACATAAATGTAAAGACCCAATAATAAAGATTTTAGAAGATAATACCTAAATATTGCTTAGATATCTAGGTATCTAAGTCAGGGGTCCACAAACTTTATAAACAGGGGGCCAATTCACTGTCCCTCAGACCGTTGGAGGGCCAGACTATAGTTTAAAAAAAACTATGAACAAATTCCTATACACACTGCACATATTTTATTTTGAAGTAAAAAAACAAACGGGCAAAAACACCCACATCTGACCCATGGGCCATAGTTTGAGGACACCTGATCTAAGTAATATCTTTATTATTTCAGAGTAAGGAAAGATTGCTTAAATAGAAGACACAAAAGCAATATTAATAAAGGAAAAGATTGACAAATTGGACTAAATTAAAATTAATAACTTCTGTTCCTTAAAAGATATATCGATTAATAGAGTGAAAAGACAAACCAGAGTAGGAGATTTTAGTAAAACATACTTGACAAAGGGCATATTTCCAGGAATTATTAAGAACTCCTACAGGAATAAGAAAATCACAGGAAATTCAATGGAATAATGGGCAAAATACTAAATATTTAAAAAGGCATTACACTAGAGAAGATATGCAAATTATCAGTAAATATATGAAGTTGTTCAACCATATTAATAATTGCAAAACTGTAATTTAAAGTCATAATAAGATATTACAATCTACCTACCAGAATGGCAAAAATTTTAAAGATTTACAATTCAAAATGCTGGCAATGATGTGGATACGTACATTGCCGGCACAGTACTTTGACTTTGGAAAGTAGCCTGGCATTATCTGATAACATTGACAATATGTTATTGTATGTTAGTCTATGAACGAGCAATTCTACTCCTATATACAACCAGTAGAAATGCATGTATATATACATCAAGAAATATGTACCACTGCAACAAGGATTCTATTTTTAAAAAAGAAATATATACAATAATGCTGTAGCAGCATTATTCCTAAGAATCAAAAAATAGAAACAACTAAAAATTCTATCAACAGTAAAATAGATAAACAATTTGAACTGTAGTCACAATATGCAATACTATGCAGCAATGAATGTGGATAAACTACAACCATACAGAACGACATAGATGAATCTCCCAAATGTGATGTTAAACATCAGAAATATGTTCAGAAAAATATTGACTGAATGAATGATTCTATTTACAGAAGTTTAAAAACAGGCACAACTAAACTGTACAGATGCATGCTTGGGTACAAAACTATAAAGAAAAGCAAGATATGATAATCATAAAAGCCAGAATAGCCATTATTTTTGCAAGAGCCAATAATCAGTAGAGGTACAAAGCTAACCTATGATCCTGGTGATACTCTATTTCATGAATTGGGTAGTGATTATAAATGTTTTCTTTGTGATAAGTCATTGACCTACATATACATTTTTGTTTTGCGCATGTTTCTGTGTGTGTTACATTTCTCAGTAAAGAAGCATAAATAATTACACTTAAAACAGTTTAAATAATTAAATTATCTATCTGAAAAAAAAAAAACACTTCAATGAATGCATAAGTATACCCTTAACTCTAGTCAGGAAAGTAGGAAAATCCCAGCAACCAGATTTGTCTGTCAAGCTATGCAAATATTCTTTTGTATTCTATTGAACTCTGGAAATAGTATATGATTTAAAACCAGTCCATAATAGATATCTTTAACAAGCAAATAGAAAATGCAAATAAGAAATTAAGTGCATCTATTAAAAGGGCAAGTAGGTCTTATTCTTTAAAACCAATAAAGCAAAGCAGTATAATTTTTTTTTAAAAAGTCATCAACTTCCCCACTATTTATATACTCCCTACTGAGTCACAGCAACAACTATAAATATTGGCTAAGGATTTTGTATTGATTTAGATCGTCTCAGACACTCTGAGGGATGGAGAAATGGTCAAAGGTTGATCCTTCTCTGTCAAGAGCCTATAGTCCATTTACAGAGAGAAGACTACCGCAGATGCAGTAAGTTGCAAAATAGTATAAGTCCCAACTATTCATTTGGTCATTTGTTCATGTGGCAAAGGAATATGGACTTCCTGCCTGCAGGAAGTCAAGCATTTTTTCGGAGGCAGTAAGAAAGGTAAAGATGGACAAGACAGAATCCTCGTCTAGTATTAGACCAGAAGGGATCAGAGAAGAGAGAGAGGCAACAAGGCCTGAAGGAGACAAGGAATGCTTCATGGAGGACGCAGGGACCGAAGTAGGCTTTCAGTAGTGAATAGACTATGGATAGAATCCGGACCAGAAAATGAGAATGGATGTGATGTCTTCATGCATTCAGTCGCACTAGACTAAAACTTCAAAGGGAAATTGGAAGAAATAAGGATGAATTTGTTTTTTTAATTTAAAAGCCTTAGCAAAAGAGTCTAGAATTCAGGCAAGACAGCAATAGGGATGAATTGTGGGCTTTTACACATGAGAGATGTCAAGGCATACCCATAATTACCTTTACTCTCCATTTCCTAGAGTTGACAAGTATTCATTGAGTATCTATTTTAGGTGGATGAGAAGGCTGGTGAGGAGTATGTATCCCAGAGCCAGTCCACCCGGGTTTGAACTTGGCCCCACCACTGACTAACCGTAAATGACCAAGGCACTTTCCTCATATGGAAAATGGAGCAATAGTGCTGCCTTATAGATCTTTCCTGAAAGTTAAGTGAATTAATACACATAATACAAATAGACCAATGCCTGGCACAAAATAAACACTATGTAATTTAGCTATGTCTAATATTACCCTAAACACTATAGTATGTGTATTTATTTTTTTAAGTTTCTGCCCTCAAAGACTTTATAATTTACTTACAGTGTATGGGGGTGGAGGAAGTGGCCACTTAAGTATATGGTAAAAGATACTTAAGATTATGAGGAACTGTTCCAATATATTGCTAAAGGCAAAGGAAAAACAGGAAACTACAATACAGAACAAAAAGTATAATCCCAAATACTGTATCTTTCTTTGAAAGTAGATATGATTCCAAAAATTCTAGAAAATACCAGCTACTATTTCTGGATAATGGGATTATGAGTGATTTTTAAGAATATTATTGGATTATAAACTCAAAAGAGAGGCTGTGGGTACAATGGAATTCACAGTGTTAGTATTGATCACAAAGAAGTAGGTGGCGATATCTGCCAAATCTTTTCTCTGTGCAAACTTGAGTTTTTGCTCTTTTTCTTTTTTAACCTTCTTCACCTCTGTTTCTTTGTCTATAAAATGGGAGAGTACCTAGAACATAGGAGACGCTTTACATACTGTGGTTATTTGTGGACAATAAACCAATTCCCTCACAGCATTTATTCATAGCATTTATCTACTGCCAATTACACACACTATCACCATAAGGCCCTGTCCATGTCATTGGCTACACAGCATAACTAGTGCAAAATGTGATCATGTTGGTCTCAGATGTTATTAAATGCTCAATGATGGTCAAGGCAGTAGAAAAGCATATTTGCTTCTTCATTCATTAGTCAAGAATTTACACTGAATATTTGAATTTGCTGTGCTTGGTGCTGAGTGAGAGCTTTAGTAGACATCTTGCTTGTTACAAAGTATGAAATAAATATTCCTTTTTCATTAATCAGTTTATTCATTCATTTAATAGCAATTCACAAATTGTATTCACTGTGCTAAGCATGAGTATGAAATAAGTTTATTCCCAATCCATTTCTTCCAGCCTTTTACAGAAACGACATTTGGCTCTGCTTGTGGTTTCAAAAGGAGACCTAAAATTATATTTACCTTTGACTATAAATAGCACTGGAATAAGCACAAGTCAAATAAATTCCCACTGATTAAATCCTAGCAAGGCCTATGTGACATTTCAATTCTTTCATGCTGTTTTTGAGCTATTTGAGTTGAGGTATTTGGGGTTTGCTTATTTTAAAAGCCAAGATCAGACACTGTCTCATGTTTTGTCACACTCACAGACAGCAGTGGAAGTTAAATAAAAACATGACTTTAATCCAAAAGACACGTATTTAATAAGTAGCCTTAATGCCAGATAACCAAAACTTGAATGAAATAATAAGAAAGACATACAGAGTCTCTTTTTCTTCACAGCAGTTTTTTAGATAATATCTATTTCTGAAATCCATGAAAAATAGATTCAAGAAACATTCCTCTTATGAAAACTTTCTCACCTACCTATGAAGATATCCTTCACAGAGTT
This sequence comes from Mirza zaza, assembly GCA_008750895.1. Lineage (NCBI taxonomy): Eukaryota > Metazoa > Chordata > Mammalia > Primates > Cheirogaleidae > Mirza > Mirza zaza. Next base: position 32,125 of record VSMD01067387.1, read on the forward strand.
GTAATAGCAAAACATTTAAAACAATCCAAATAATAGAATATATTATATGTAGAGCATAATAATAGAAGACTGGTTAAATAAATTGTTGAACTGGCACAATGTAGAATACTATAAAGACATTGAAAATATTATAGAAGAATATTTAAAGACATGGAAAGTTCTACAAGATAAATTGTTATATAAAAATCAAATTACAATATATTTACAGGACATTTCAACCACACCATTTTGCTATTTTTGTTTCTGAGGAAATTTTTACCCTGAGGATGTTTATAATACAAACACCATTATCAGAATTAAGCTGACTTTTTAAAAATTTTTTCTTTTTTAATTAAGATTATTTTGTTGCATTAGTTATTTTCCATTTAAATTGTAATACTACAATTTCATTCATCAATAAGATTTTGTCATATCAACTTGTATTGATTCCTTTCTATCCTTGTGAATTTTCTTTTGTGGTTATTATTTCTACTAAGTTCGATATTCCTGGATGATATTTTTTAGGTCTAAATCTTACAGAAAGAGGACCAGTGTGGCTGGTGCCTCACAGTCAAAGGAGAAACTTAATGATAAATGAGGCTGGAGTTGTGGGCCTCACAGAGCAATGATGAATTAGACACAGCGAGAAATTGCTAAGCAAATAATAATAATACGTCCATGGGATAAATGTTGGGATAAAGATCCAGAAGGATAGCTTGCTATTGGAACACAGAGGCACCTAACCTAGACTAGGAAAACTGATGTTGACTTTGAACCCTAAAATAGGACAGGAAATGGCCAGACAAGGCAAGACTAAAAGGCATTGCAAGGAAATGTTTAGATTTAACAAGTGTTAATAGTTAACCACAGCCAGAGCCTAGAGTCTGAGGCAAGAGTGGTGAGAGATGAGCCAGGATACATAAGCAAGTACCAAATGAGAGTCACCAAGAATGCAAAACACCCAAAAGTTAATTCTTTGACTGAGCAGATCAAACAACAAACACAATGGATACAGATACAACATATAACACAGATGTGAACACCTTAGAAAGTGGCCCTTAACAGTCTAGTGTTCTCGACAGTAAGACCATCTATCTACCTTATGTCTACTCCTCTACCATCAGAACAAAAAAAGTTAAGAAAGATGTTAGTTCTTTCCCAAGCTTAGTCACAAGATTCAGTCCTTTCCAAAAATATCTTACTCTCTGTTGACTATTATCAAATGAAAGTCAATGAATTCCCAGTGTAGTAGTCTGTTCACCAAATATGCTGATGCCTTTACCTCCCCGAGGGAGGAATATATATTAATATTACCACCCTGTTGAAGTCAGAAGTGGTCATGTTATTTTCTTTAGCCAATGAAATGTAGACAGAAATGATATGTATCACTTTCATTCAGAAGCATTCAGAAGTGGTTTGCCATTGGCTGGGCATAGTGGCTCATGCTTGAAATCCTAGCACTTTGGGAGGCCAAGGTGGGAAAATGGCATGAAGCCAGGAATTCCAAACCAGCTCTGAACAAGAGCAAGATCTCATCTCTACAAAAGCAGAAAAATTAGCCAGGCATGGTGGTGTGCACCTGTAGTCTCAGCCACTTGGGAGGCTGAGGCAGGAGAATCGCTGGAGGTTGCAGTAAGCTATGATGATGCCACTGCACTCTAGCCAGAGTGACAGAGTGAGACTCTGTCTCAGCAAAAAAAAAAAAAAAAAAAAAAAAGGTGGTTTGCCATGTTTCTTTTTTTTTTTTTCCTGCTACAATGACCGAGTATTCCAGATAGAGACTGCTCCATCAGACGACTAGGAAGAGGTGACAGCCAATCGAGAAAGGATGTGGTATAGATCAATCTGTCTGTAAGTCACTGAGATTTGGGGGCTGTTTGTTAACTGCGGTATAAACTAGAGTAGCCTGCCCTGACTAACACATTCACACACAGGGACTTCCAGGGCAGACAGGATGAGGCAAGGGATGCTGAGGACATCTTATAAACCTAGAATCCTTTGTCAGGTGAGTACCTGGGGCATACCTCACTCAGGAATTTCCCCCACAGATTTCACACCAGAACCATGGAAACAAAGCATATTGAATTCTACATTTTCACTCTTTCTCTGCTCGTGACCAAACAGTACTAATGACTAACTACTCCAACCAAAAAAAAAAAAAAAGTGTGACATGGGATGTAGGCAGCCTGTCTGTGCTCCATTTTCACAGCCCACAGCTATAAATAATACCATTAGGAAAGCACACATTGCCTTAGATGGAAGGCACAAAGAAAAGCACTTTCTCTGATAGTTTAGCAACACATTCAGATTTCGTGTCTCAAGGTAAAAATAGGCCTAACAAATGAATTAAATTTGGAAGCTGAGCTGAAGCGAAGAACACTGGCATTATGAAGCATGTCGTAGGAGGAAAGAGAGACTTATAAGGTGCTGTATTCTCTCTGTTGGTAGGCAGGATAGAAGGGTGGAAAAAAGGATTTTCCTAAGAAATAAAAATAGTCACCAAGAGTCTGAAATTTGAAATATCATCCTTATTAAATTGGTAACCGAAAGGAACTCTGAAAATCAAGCAGGTTTCAGCAAAGGCCAAAATAAGTCGCAACACCTAGGATTTTCTTTTGTGCACTTTCAACGTAAAAAAAGAAAAAAAAAATTAAAAAGATCCAAAGGACAGTAGAGGTTGAAGAATATTTACAAATACATAAAGTTCCAATTCAATAACTCATGTTTGGATGGTCTAGATTTTTTTGTTTCAGTAAAACCTACCCATTTCTGTCATGCAATTTCCAGTGCTATTTTTAACGGCTCTGGTATTTAAGCAAAGGAAAAGTGAGGAGATGCTGTATCTTCCAAAAGAATTCTAAGGAATAAAAAGGCCATCCATCCATCAACCTTTTTTTTTCTGTTTCTTAATGCGATATAGTCTAACACAAGTATCCTTTTCTACCTTGTATGCATATAAGAACTAAACAAAAACCCTGAATTATCTTCTTATGTCAAAATAAATGCTATTTAGATCAAAGTATAAGCTATATTTAACATTAGATTGTAAGCTTCTTGAGGTTAAGAATCATTTCTCGTTCTTGTTGATCTCTCAGGACCTCCCTAGTAGAGCCACTAACACCCCTTAGGTGCTTGATACATTTTTAAATTGAACAGAATGACTTTTCTCCATCAGCCCCTCTTTGCTTGAAGTGGCCTACTGTCAATGAACTGTACACTATGTTGATGGAAAATCAGTGTAACTTTTGTGCCAGGAAAACATCAGTGCACGATGACAGCACATCCTAACTCTATGTCTAAATCTCTGGGCCTGCAATGTTCCCTAAACTGACCCACTGGCATCACTAATGAGTGAGAATAACTCAAATTAATCGTTGCCTGAATATGCCAACAGTTCCATGGCCATGGTCATCTGCCCAGATCTCAGTTCCCCGAGCCCTGCCCTTAAACACATGTGAGACCTTTCTAAGAGAACCAAATGGCTTGGGCACAAAGCTGAGATGGCTTCCAGACATAATCATGAGAAAGCAGAGGGCTTTTGTGTTTGTTGTACACACAGGCCTAGAACAACTTATTCCTGGATATCTGGGCAATTCTTGTGGTCAATCTCTCCAAGCATCTAAGTAATCTGTCACCCCATGTAGTCAACAATTATCAAGTCAATTTACTTGTTCAAGTCCTCAATCACCATAACAATGCAAGGGCTTCTTGATTAATTTGTGAATAGTTCTGTTCTGCTGCTTTAAGATCAATGAACATGTTGTAGCATGTTGGAACAAAGCACGATTTTACTATCATAAACTGAATGTCCCTTATAAGAAACTTTGTATTTTATATTTATTAAATTACTAGCAGAAATTTCCAGAAGACTAGAGACCCTAATTCCCGCAATGCCTTCTTCTAGCTGCCTGTGAAGTGGATCAACACCAGGATCTAAATTAAGACAAGAAAAATCAAACTAGGGTTGACAAACTTATTTGTTTTTTAGAATAAACACAGGATGAACTGTATAATTTTTACCTTGGCTTTAGTGACTTCAGGATTGTTTATGCAAAGAGTTAAAGCAAAATTGGAAGTTTCTAATTACTTTTCATGCTGAACTGATTCAACAAACACTAATGAGGCTTACTATGTATCAAGTACTGAACTGGATTGGGCACCAAGACAAAATGATGAACATATGAATAGGTTGTTATTAAAAGTATATAATACTTGTAAATGTTGCATAGATTTATGTTCCATTGATTCCACAATCAGGATACAACCTCTCCAACATCAAAAAATAGGCTCTCCAATTTTCAAGCTCAAAAATATTTTTATATAAAGATACAACTCAGAGTTAACCTTAATAAATATGATTGCTCAGGCATCTATTGTAATATCATTGACAATCAGCCATTGTTGATAAGCCTATGCAAGGTCAGATACCTTGAACCTAGAAGGAAGAGTAAAAAGCTGCTGACCACAGAATCTGGATGTGGATTCATTCATTCATCTATTTATTTATAAATTATGTATTCAATAGATATGTCTTGAGTCCCTAATATGAGTGTAACCTATTCTTGGCATTGTAATACCATGGTGAATAAATGGTGAATAAAACAGATAAAGTCTTCCTCTCTTCACACTTATATTTTAGTGGAAGAAACAATATAAACAGGCAAGCAAAAATTTCAGTAAGACTAAGTGCTTTAAAGATAATGTATTAATGGGATAAGATGATAGAAATCAACTGATGGAGTGGGAGGCAATATAGGGGGTGAACATCTCAGGACAATTATATTTTAGCAGAAACAGAATACACACACACACACAAACAATAAAGCTATATTTAGTTTCCATTTTAATTTGCAAAATACCAAGAATGTTGCTGAAACAAGGGGGCCAAAGAAAGAAGGAACAGATTTAGTACGTCTAAGCTCACCTCCGTAAGACTCCCCAACAAACCCAAACGTATGTCGCAGCTACTGTTGACACTGCAAAAAATACCATGATACTGTTCATGGTATTTTTTGCAGAGCAAATTCATGGTTTAGTAAATAATAATCAGCTTTTGCAATGCAAAACAGGATAATGCACCAAGACAACAGCCTTGCAAGCCGTATGATTACATTCAGAAAAAAATTTTCAGATCACTTTATTCTTTCCTTTAGCATATCAAGAATTGAGTTGATGGGATTGCAAACTAGTTCAACCTCTGTGGAAAACAATATGGAGATACCTTAAAGCGATACAAGTAGATCTACCATTTGATCCAGCAATCCCATTACTGGGCATCTACCCAAAAGAACAAAAGTCACTCTATGAAAAAGACACCAGCACTCAAATGTTTATAGCAGCACAATTGCAAAGATGTGGAAACAACCGAAGTGCCCATCAATACATGCGTGGATTAATAAATGTGGTATATGCATACCATGGAGTTCTATTCAGCTATACGAAACAACGGTGATATAGCACCTCTTATATATTCCTGGATAGAGCTGGAACCCATCTATTAAGTGAAGCATCCCAAGAATAGAAAAATAAGCACCACATGTACTCACCAGCAAATTGGTATTAACTAATCAACACATAAGGGGACATATAGACAAAACATCTATTAGGCATCGGGCAGGTCAGGGGGAGAGGAAATGGGTATGTACATACATAATGAGTGTGATGCACACCAACTGGGGGATGGACACGCTTGAAGCTCTGACTCGAGGGAGTAGGGGGGCAAGGGCAATATACATAACCTTAACATTTGTACCCCCATAATATGCTGGAAAAAATAAAAAAAGGAAAATAAAAAAGAATTGAGTTGGAAAGATTCAAATCATAGATTTCTATCATGGTGTGGAAGAGATGCCCACCCTATCACAGCTAGGCCATCTCTATGGTACAGAGGCCATCTTATGATGGTAGTCATAAAGGAAGTAAAAGAAATTTCCTCTTTCTGGACATAAGACTGGTGAAAAAGAAGAGATTCAAAAAAGACAAATAAATACATGCCACTAAATTGTCTGTATCTTGGCTTCTGCCAGGAAAGGAAGAAATATGGTAGACAGGTGAGGAACCAATGAGATCAGCTCCCCCAAAGTGAGAGTTGAAAGGGGACTTGTTAGCACAGTGTCCAGTCTGAGGTACAGCCACTTGGAGTAATCACTGCTGTACCCTGTGGTTAGACAAAAAGCATTGAAATTTAGCATGCCCAAGCCACCCACATTTCCCTGTTGCTTAGATTCAGAGTAGAATCCAGTAGGCTAACTATGGAGCCCACCAAAGCAAAGCATAAAGACTCTACAGCAGAATCTCAGAAGGACCCCTCAGAACACAGGCCCCGATGGAGAGCCTGCCAGAGACTCTGTGGTTGATGCCAAAGCAGCCAGTGGCCCCATTGGTAGTGTTGCCTAAACCAAAAGAATAGCCTATAGCTTTATATGCTGCAGACCTCAACTCTGAAAGCCAGGAAGGAGCTCAGCAATCAAGAAACCAATGGCCATGACCTTGGGGACCAGAAGACATCACACCTAAAGACCCCCAAATCTTCCCTTTGCCCCAGGGATGTACAAACTTAAGTACCACTCACCTCCACACTTACATGGACTGGACTCAATGCTGTAGTCAGGGACAAGAAGAAGTCAAAACTATCTGAGGCTCTGAATATTTTTATTCATACAGGAGACTGAGTATTACCTAAAGAGATTGCTTAAATTGTCAGATTCAACTAATTTTAAAACATACTGGAAATTTAATTAAGTTTTCCCACAAACCAGCAGGTTAGAGCCCCTGGAGGAGACAGGCTCTAGACAAAATAAAGGAGCGACATTTCTTTGCACATCTAAATTGTGCCATGAGTTAAATTCTGAACCCTGCCACACAAGCTGCAGGTTTTGTCCAATCTCTCTCTCTCTCTCTGATTGCCTGTGGGGCTAATATACTCTGCTTGGAGAAAGATTTGCTGCCAGACTTGTATCCAAAATATGCAGAACTGACATAATCCTTTGCAGAATAGTCAATCACTCTGTTTAGAACTAAATTAAGAAGTTACTACTAAATAGATAAGACAGTAACTACTTTCTGAGGCCTAGTTGTTTAACAGATGTTGAAACTTTTTTCCAGAGATCAGAGAGTCAGAAGCTTGCCAAAGCAAGGCACATCATCGAGGAGACAACACCTTCTAGAAATATAATGGATTTGGAAGTGCTTGTTCTTGAGAAAAAGAGCTGGGAACAATCAAAACTCCCATAGTAAGTATCTCTTTTCATAAATTTGGACACCAAATTATTTTAGTTTGTTAGTTTTAAAAGATTACAAATAAGTTCAAGAAGTAAATAAGAAACATGCTCTCAAATATCAAATCCCGGTTTGTTTTGGAAAAATTGAAATGTAATAATGAATAGGGGTTAGCAATGTAAGGATGATTTTTAGGAAATTTCTTGATTTTATAAAAGTCCAAATACTAAGATAAAATAAAATGAAAGTATCTATTTTTTAAGCAAAGTATAAAAATCATACTAGAAAACAAAGATTTTCTAAAAGATTTTTCCGCCAGAGAGAAAGAGGAAAAAGCCAGATTCATTAAAATAGTTTAAATATACTTATTTCCATTTATGCTTTTTTCAAAGTTGTGTAAAATAGATCTCTGCTAAAATAATTGGAAGTTAGCTTGCTGACAAAACTACAACTTAGAAAACAGGCATTGTTATTAGTCTTTTCCTGTTTCTGCCTAGTTAAAAAATAAAACAAGTCTGCCTCTATTGTTCTTCCAACAATATCTTTTTATAATCAGCTTTAATGTTTTAATGTAATATTATGTTACATCTTCTTAAATGAAATAATATATCTTTTAGTCCACAAATCAATCAGGTATAACAGGGTTTATGCTTTCAAACTAAAGTTTTACTTCTTGAAGCATGATTTGTTGTAAAATAAGTCACTTGAAAGGGCTTCCAGGTTAATTTTTAAAATGCCCTCTCACCCAGCAAAACTTTCCCTACTTATTAAATCTTATAACCTTCGGTAACCCTTAATACTTAGAGGTGAGGAGGTGACTCACTCACACTTTCCCATGAGTTCCCTGCTCCTACTTGCCTGTAATAACAATTTAATATTGAGCTTAATCTTCTTGATCACAAGTTAAGAGTCTACCTCAAGAGTGACACCAGGAAACAAGGGTGTATTATTACCATACCGTCGTCTCTTAATATTTCCAATTTATGTCGTTCATGCCGGGCCTTTTCAAGAGACCTCATTTATTCTTAAGTTCTAGGAACGTGGGAGCTAAGAAAAGCTCTGTTGTGTGGCAGACAGCTCCAAATCTGGTGCTCCCTGGGAAGAGGAAATCAAATGGGGCCATCCATTAATGGGTCAGTCCAGAGTCGTTATGAAACCCCTGCCTTTTCAAATGACGGATGGGCCTCTTGTCCTTTCTTGGGCCTGGGCCTCTCAGACTGCAGGCTGTTTGCATTCAGTCAACACTTCAATTTTATAGGCCTGTGGAGCCAAAGATTACAAGACTTTTGAACTCCAGGCTGCCTTCTGTCTGGCTACACCCTCTGTTTCTGGAGTCCAAAACTTTTTTAACAACTCTACAAAAACAAGCAATTAGAGTAAGGTCTGTTAATCCTCTCCTTTCGACCTAGAGGTAATTATGTATTCAGAAACAACCAGTGGGGAAGCAGAATGGCACTACCAATGCCTGCAGCTATTTAGAGAAGGATCCAAATGCGCTTCAAGGGAATGATCAGGACCTGACACAGGTCCCTTAAAAATGTCCTTCTATTTATTTCACAGGAAGCTAGGTACAACGCTAGGCTAACTTTTTAAGGCAAAAAAAAAAATGTAAAAATTAAAAAATGGAAAGGAAAGGTCAAGGAGATATTTTAAAAGGCTCAATATATACTGGATCATTCATTGGTCTGGTGACTTTGTCTAACTCACACTGTTAATGGACTTCAGCCTATTCACAACTATAATATGAAATTTTATCTAGGCAATGTATATTAAATTAAGAACATGATAGCCTTTTTTTAGTTGCTGAAAATAGATGATATTTCAGTACAGGAAAACATATAGAATTCCTCTCAAATCTAACTTTTAGAACTGTATTTTATCTCAAACCTAAATTATTACTTAGATTAGTAATACGCAATCGCAAAGGGTGTCCTCAAAGACGGAAAAGGAATCCTTTTAATTCCTGTCAACAAATATTTTTCTAAAAATGTGTCAGTGGTCAACTGTGTACTAAGCTGGCATCTTTTCAAACAAAGTCTGTAGTTTTTCCACAATTTTACATGGATGTGCCAACCATACACTTCTTGGATCATAAGCATTAGAAAGTACAGTGGGTCCATCACTATCACTAAGAGAACAGGGTGTTCCCAATTTACTCACGGGCTGTGTTTCAAAACTGCATTTTTCAAGTGTTTGGAAAGCAGAATGTATTTTCCCATAGAAACCTTGTTGTGACTATTCTCTTCCCTCATGCTCCGCGAGGTCCTGCCCTTCTGACTTGACTCATGCAGTTCCCTCCTCCTAGAATGCCCTTTACGACCAGCTCAAATGCTAATCCACCAACATCCTCAATAGATGAACCTATCACTGGTCCACAGAACTCCTCAAGGGTCCTTTATGGCCTTTCTGTAATGGACATTTTAGTTATTTCCTCCCAACATTGTTCTACCTCGTCTGACCTGTGGCAACAACCACAGAGTCTCTTTCAGTGAGGCTGAGTCCACCCCTGCTGCCCAGACTAGGGTCAATGCCGATGAAGATAATCCCGTCTCTTTTGATTTAATCATTGGTCCAGGTAATCCAGGCCCAAAGCAATAGGCATTTGGCATGTTCCTGGGCACATGGGCTGGTTCAGGGGCAGTCCGATCAGCACAAATCTTAGGACATTTTACCAGTGTTTGTGGGAGGGGATTTTTCTTCCTGGATTTGAAAGTTAGGAGTTATATGGCTCACATTGCTGTGAATAGACATTTTATTCCCATGAAAGAAGCCAGTTTGAGGATAAATTTGACACCCAGAGGACAGAACTGAGGGATTCATAGAGAAATGGACAGAGCCCTGATAGAGCAAGCTCCCTAAGCCTGACCCACCGCTGAACTTTCCAATTATGTAAGCCAATTACCAGGCTTATCATTCAGACCACCAGGAGCTGGGTTTTGTTACCTCCATGAAAGCAACCTACTGATAAAGTCTTTATCTTTTTCTACTTCATATAATACTTTTGTGTACCAGTTTTATATTTCCTATTGTACCAATTAACTTTCTGAGAAAAATATCGTATCTAACTTATCATTGTATCTACCGAAGGTACCTACCATATACATATATATACATATACATATACATGATGTCTCATTAAACTGAACCAACTAAATCAGTATTCATCAAGTGAATCCCAGATATATGAGATGTTAAAACATTTTATGGAAGGAGACATTTTTATCTTTAAATAGGATGGACAAGCACTGGATTTTAAAAAGAGGGAATCCTTTCTTTACTACAGTATTTCTTAAAGTCTTTGGTATACTACACTAATATGCATAGTGACAAAAAGTACAATTTAATGCCTATTACTTCTCAAGCTTCTTAGACCCTTTATCTCTGACATACTGAATAACTGATGTTAGAAAGAACAGATTTGGGGAAAATACTCTTGTATAGTATAACGCACCTGAACTATGCTAAGAACTCCAACTTGATGAGCTTGAGGAATAGGGAGGTAGAGAAGAAGGAGATTTTCTCCTCAATTCCTGAAGTCAAGACCAGGCCAGAGGCCGGGCGCGGTGGCTCACGCCTGTAATCCTAGCTCTCTGGGAGGCCGAGGTGGGCGGATCCTTTGAGCTCAGGAGTTCGAGACCAGCCTGAGCAAGAGCGAGACCCCATCTCTACTATAAATACAAAGAAATTAATTGGCCAACTAATATATATAGAAAAAAAATTAGCCGGGCATGGTGGCGCATGCCTGTAGTCCCAGCTACTCGGGAGGCTGAGGCAGGAGGATTGCTTGAGCCCAGGAGTTTGAGGTTGCTGTGAGCTAGGCTGACGCCACGGCACTCACTCTAGCCTGGGCAATAAAGTGAGACTCTGTCTCAAAA
>VSMD01067390.1:0-11510 GCA_008750895.1 Mirza zaza
GTAAAGTCTCATTAGAGAAGTCTGATGTTATTCGAATTGGCTTTCCCTTGTAAGTTACTTGCTTCTTTTGTCTTACAGCTCTTAGAAGGGCCTCTTTAGTTGATATTTTGGTCAGTCTGATGACTGCATGTCGTGACACCAAGGTACTACAGTAATAGGGTATTGGGCAGGGGGGAGGGGGAGGGGGGCGGGTATGTACATACATAATGAGTGAGATGTGCACCATCTGGGGGATGGTCATGCTGGAAACTCAGACTTGTGGGGGGAGGGGGGGAAAGGGCATTTATTGAAACCTTAAAATCTGTACCCCCATAATATGCCGAAATAAAAAAACATATATCTTACTCATTGATCAAGAGCTGGACTTGGATTTATGAAACTAAGGTGAGAGGCAGATTTATTTTGAAATCTGGGATTAGAAAATCCAAATTGTGAAAATTTCATCTACCATTAGATTTAGTAATCTTGATTCAAATTGCTGAAAACGAGGCACTGAATAATCTATTGTGGAGAGAAGGAGCAAGCAAACTTTATTATTCTGAAGAAAGTACTATTCCATTACCTTATGTAACTCAAAAGTGTTGTGTAACATCAGGAGGAGTAAAAGGATTCATTAATTCCCTTTCAGGTGGAATATGTTGCAGCAAACAACGCATACCTCTTTTATAAAGCTTACTTAGTTTATTTGCCTCCAAGAGGCTCAGAAGAGTTTGAATATAATCATTTCCTCATTTTTCAACTATTAAATGAAGGTTTACTTAGAAATTCACCCTTCTAGCTTTAAGATTACTTGATTTTATATGCTCTGAATTCTGTGATGTGCAGATTAACATTTTTGATCTGTGCTAAAAAGCAAAAGAGATCACGATCAAACACTAATGACTATTAGGTCCCTGAAATCTGGGGTTATTATCAAAGTATACCACCAGGGGGGAAAAATGACAACATAAAACTCATTCTCTTCATAAATGGATCTTTATTAATGCTGTCAGGTCTTATTAAAATGAGAGTTTGCCACTAATAAGATTAAGTAACTTTTGACTTTATTACTATCGTCAGAGTCCTGGTTAGTATTCACAGTCCACCTAATGCCTTTTGTTAAATACAACTGTTATTAATAGTTCCACATGAACAATACATGTTGGGCATTTTAGATAGTTCAATTCTAGAATTTATAAATTGAGACTCTGAAGAACAAATGTGTTTCCAAATGCGATTAATTTATTCACATCATGCCCCATTAACCTAACATTGCCAACTATGAGCAGCAACACTAAATTTTGTTATTATTTGATGGATGCATATTTATTGATCTGTTATTCAATTCTTCACTATATCTAAATGAAAACCAATTTGACACTTAATTTTATGCCTGCAGAAGGAAATGACTTAAAACCTAAGGTAAAAATATATTTATATAAGACAAAGGTATTTGGTGTATAACTCTTTAATGAAAACATGAGGTTGGGTTACATAGATCTAATTGGGTTTCATAGTTCTGATCAATGGTAATAATCTAAGATAATAAATGTCCCAGTGTAAATAGTTTGCTTGGCACAAATTATTCTTTTTGTCTATACTGTTTTATATTGACTGTATAACAACAGTGTGTTATGAAGACACCCTCAGTGAACTGAAGTATGATCTTTCAATCTTAAATTTTAAAAAATTGAGGGATTGGTAAAGTGTATCAAAGGTAATGACACCTTATATGAGAAGTGATGATAAAAGTAATAAGGTCAATACAGGGAAAACTTTCTGATTTTCTTTAAATTTGATCCATAAAATAATTTATATAGCTTTATGCTTTGACTGAGATATGTGAGTTTGAACTATTTTTTGAATAAATTTTTCTTTAGCAAAAAATATAAAATACACAGGAAAATAATTCTCACTTAAAAATTAAATACTAAGAAATTAACATTCTCCCTTTGTATTTATTAGTTTATAGTCATCTTCACAAAATCAATCAGGAAGTATGAATAATTAAATAACCTGGTAGCATAATAGATCAAATTAATTGTTTTGGCCAAAATTTTATTTTAGTAGATCTTTGTTAAAGGGTCTTTTAGTTTCTAAATGCAGGTAGAAGTTATTGGATGAAGGAAAGTGTTGGTTTCAATTTAACTAAATAACACAGAGCTTAATTTTCTTTACTATTTTTGAAATGTTCTTTATGTATTTGTCATTTGCTTGCAGAAATTATATCTTCACCAATCATTCTACAAATATGTGATAAAGTACATTTTTTTGCTGTTTAAAAAAACTTTATTTTCAAACAGTGGCTGAAATTAAATTTGCAGGTCTGATGCACACATGAGTTAATTAGCTTAGCACCATTCCATAATAGCTTCCATTCATTGAGTGCCCACTCTGGGCCAGTCATCATGATATGCTCTTTCTACATTTATCTCAAAAACTACCAAATCTGTTCCCTTAGCAGCATTTCTTCTCTCAGTGGAGGGTACCACCATCTGTCCTGTTGGACAGGCAACAAACATCTTTGTGGCCTCCTTTTTTATGTTTTTCTATCCAATTCACACCACGTTCTATGAATTTTACTTGTCAAGTATTTCTAGAGTCAATCTGCATCTCTCTTGTTTCACTGCCATTCCTCTATTTCAAAATAAGATCATATCCACCACAAACTACTGGAAAAGCCCACTAACTAGCATTTATTCTGGGGTTCCTTTTATCCACTCTCCACCCCTGAAGTGTCCGTTCAAGTCTTTGCCTATTTTTAAGTAGGGTAGTTTGTCGTTTTATTGTTGAGTTGTATGAATTCTTCATATGTTCTGGATATAAGTGTTGTTTTCAAAATGTACAGCCAGTTCCTGGCAAACAATATGAACTCAATATTCCTTGTTGAATAGACGAGTAAATAAACCCCTTGGAGCATATATTATTTCAGTTTATGGCTAAAGAAGCAGATTCTCAGAGAAGTTGAGTTACTTGCACAAGGTTACCTAACTAATAAATTTCAGAGCCAAGATTGAAATCAGGTCTACCTGATCTAAAAGACTGAGCTCTTTTTGCTGCATTATTCTGATTCTCGGTTCATTGTCATAAAAACATGCCCTTACATTTGTTGAACCATCTTACAAATGTGTGTGTGTTTTTTTAATTTCAGAGTGTTACGGAGGTCCAGATGCTTTGGTTACATAAATTGCCTTTGCACCGCCTGACAAGCATGCCAAGTGATAAAGTGTTTTATCCATGAAAATATTCATTACTTGAGAGCTAAAGGCATCAAATAGAATACATGTGGACACATACACACATGTTTTGGCAATTAAAATGACAAAAATATAGCTTTCATATATTTTTCATTTGGCGTGAAACGAAAGGGGTAATTCTAGATGACCAGTCATAAGAAACCTATTGCTTATTTTTTAATACATTGGAAGAATGTTTAGTTGTATTATGTTTTTTTTTATTTCAGCATATTATGGGGGTACAAATGTTAAGGTTACATATATTGCCCATTCTCCTCCCCCCCGGAGTCAGAGCTTCAAGCGTGACCATCCCCCAAACGTTGTATATCTCACTCATTATGTTTGTATTATTATGTTTTAATTCCTACATGTACACATCACTACACTTGGAGGTAAACTAAGAAAAGTAGCATAAAACATATATAATATAATAGGAAATATAAAGTAAAGACCTATTTTAAAAAGTAACTGTGAACTTTCTTTCATTAAACAAAACAAGGAATTTTAAAACAAGGAATTTATCAGACCGGGCATGGTGGCTCATGCCTGTAATCCTAGCACTCTGGGAGGCTGAGGTGGAGGATTGCTTGAGGTCAGGAGTTTGAGACCAGTCTGAGCAAGAGCAAGGAGATGCTGTCTCTACTAAAATAGAAAAATTAGCGTGGCATTGTGGCATGTGCCTGTAGTCCCAGCTACTAGGGAGGCTAAGGCAGAATAATCAATCACTTCAGCCTAGGAGATGGAGGCTGCAGTGAGCTATGATGACATACATCACTGTATTCCAGCCTGGAAGCAGAGGGAGACCCTGTCTTGAATAATAATAATAATAATAAAATTAAAAGATATAAATGTTGAATATTGTGACTATATGGATTATCTAGCCTAACATAAATTTGTCCTTGGGATCTCATTTAATCTGGAATTTTATTTTATGTAGGGTATTTTCATTAACATTTTTCATCCTTTTGCTAATTTTATGCATAGGAGTCCATTATTTTAAGCTTTTCCAATAGAATAAAGTAAAATTCTAAAGAATGGAAAGCTGTTCTATTAAATTTTATCTTAGTTGTAACAGTAACTTACTACTAATTAATGTCTTAGTCTAATTCCAGTCATATAAATTTAACACATATTTAATGAGTGTCCAATGTAGAATCTTGAGGGATAAAAATAAGTTTGAAAAATAGTTACTTCCCCAAAGAGCTTAATAGTAGGCATTATAGAAATTATGTTTTTACATTAATGATAGTAAGGATAAAAACATATTTATTACATTAAAGGAACATTTTGTCTTCATTGGTTATGCTGCCACTAAGAACATGGAATTGTTTTAAGTCCTTATTGTCTCAGAAAAGTTAAAATTTTCAAATCTACTCTTTGTAGATTTTCCCCAAGCACGTTCATTAATTTATATTTTATTTTGTTACTAGGTCTGAAATTATGACAGTGATGCTTTTTGCTAACATTTATCTGCAAAATCATTTTGAGATTGGAAATAAATAAAACCTTTTTGATGACAATGGTAGTTCCTATGCTAGTGGTGGTAACTACATGAGTCTTTCTATTATCTTAATTCTCAACCTTGTTATATATGCCTCCAATTCCTCTCCTGTATAATGAAGAAAATTAAAATTATCTTTATCTAACATGCAGTGATATTATAAGAGTTAATGAAATAAGAAAAATCTATAAAATTTGCTGAGTGCCTCGAAGAAAAGTGTTCCATAAAAAATAGTTTTTGGTTTTATTCTATAGTTTAAGATTAGTCTTTCCTCCCATAAGACTAATAGCTATGAAAAAGAGAAAAAAAAAGGTTAGTCTTCCCTAGTTTTTAAAGATTGCATGCTTTATACTCTTTAAAAAGCTTACTTTACAACTTAAACTTTGTTTTTCATACATATTTTATGTATGTAAACAGAGAACAATATGACAGCATTATTCTTTTTCTCAATCAATGCCACTGGCTCCATATTTATTTCTGGACCTAGTCCAATTTTTTTTTAAAAAGTCCATTTACCCTCTTCAGGTATCTCTTGAATCAAATGTCTCTTTCTCTTCATTTGTCTTTGCCTCCTTCTGGTCCTCCATATGACTGTGATACTGCTAATAAGAGTAGATTCTTATATACTGCTTCTACCATCTGGAATTGCTTTATTTACATCTCATTCATATGCTATTTAAAAAATCAGATATCCTCTCTTGTCTTTTCTTTTTTTACTCTGAGAACTTTTTCTATTTCCCTTTTCTATCCCTTTTCTAAGTCAACTACACTTGTCTTTTTGCAGTGGATTTTGTAGAAGAGCTAAGTAATAATACATTTGAATGTTTTATTTTTAATTATTTGAAATTAAATAGGTTTTAAATATCATTTTTCAAGCAAGAGATTTGCTAGACCAAGCCTGGATGCTAGTATGTTTTCCTGGCTTATGAAAGGACAAGAGTTTGCTTAGAAGAATCCATTTAAAATAGTTTGAGTAGGGAAACATAGCAGAATATATAGCCTGAACTCTAAGGAGAGTGGAGCAAGAAGGCTTTTGCTGCCAGCAATGAAAACAATGAAGTAAATGGTTAACAGAAGAACAAAGTGGTACTCTAAATAATCTAGGGATGCATAAATTTTAGAAAAACAATTTAATGAATTATAAATAAATTAAAATGTGTGGAACTTTATGGATTACTTTTAGTTGAACATAGTACTTTATTTGAGTCACTGAATTATTACGTGGATGAATATGAGATTGCATATAGATACCAAAAAGCTCGAAAATATAATTATGTTTAGTTATAAGTTAATGAATATTCAATTAACTCCCAGAAATTCAACTACCTTGAAGAAATATATAAATATAAAATGAATACTACTCACATTGGTTGAATTCGCAATAAGATTGTAAGACTCTAATGATTATTTCATTCTCTAGTAGCCTCATACTGCTTTTTCGCTAAAGGCTTAAGTATTTAATAGATTCTGTGCATTTCAGGAGGTATTTAAATCTTACCATTTTACTGTAAGGAAAGTTATTCTTCCGGGATCAGCTCCAGATAGCCATATTGCTCCATCAGATACATCATTTTCCTAGATTCCAAACCCTGTATAGAACGCTCAAAGTTAAAGAAGTATCAATAACCATACTATCATGTTTAATTATTTGGAAATCATACTAATGATTTGGAAATGCACCTTTAATTAGAAGTACTCATGGGCCTGGAAAAGTGAAAATGTCCTTACTAGGGTTGGGACATATGGCCCTTACTTAGTTGGAACATTGTTGGCTGACTTCTGTCTAAGCTAAAAGAGTTTATTTATTTGTAGCTTTTAGAATTCTAAACATTTCTCTGAAATCTATTTTCTCCAGAAGTCCTTTCATGAGTTTTCAGGTATATTTATTTAGGTGCTAGAAGGATTGCCTTAGTCTTTTGAATGATGTTTGAGATCAAATACCTAACTAGTATAATGACAGGATCTTTATATAGCTAGAGCTTTCATATAAAAAAGTAGCTTATATGTGAAATGACCAGATTAATAAAATTGAGATTTTACACTCTTTAACTATTAGAAATCCGATTTTGGCCTTGCGGCAGTGGCTCACGCCTGTAATCCTAGCGCTCTGGGAGGCCAAGGCGGGAAGATCGCTTGAGGTTGGGAGTTCGAGACCAGCCTGAGCAATACCGAGACCCCAGCTCTACTAAAAATAGAAAGAAATTATCTGAACAACTAAAAACATATAAAAAAAATTACCCAGGCATGGTGGCGCATGCCTGTAGTCCCAGCTACTCAGGACTGAGACAGAAGGATTGTTTAAGCCCAGGGGTTTGAGGTGGCTGTGAGCTAGGCTTACACCATGGCACTCTAACCAGTGCAACAGAGCGAGACTCTATCTAAGAAAAAGAAAACAACAAAATTAATTAATTAATTAATTAAAATAGAAATCTGATTTTTAAAAATCTAATATACAAGACTTCTTAAGTTATATTTCTCTACACAAATATAATTATACTTTGGGAAATCTAAGTAATTTAAAATTTTTCTCCACTTGTCTTGTGGTTGTTTTATAAATATGGTAGTAATCACATTTTAACTATGTCTAGTGTTCTATAATGTAGACTATAAAGGTTCAATGTAAAAATTGACTCCTCTCTGAGATAATGTTTTACATACCCTACAAAATAGTGACTGGCCTTATTTGGGTATTGATAAATATAAAAATAGCATTATACCAAATAACCTCTTCTTGTTACCAACTGTAAAATTTAGTAAATCAATTATTTTTGTATTTTTTCCATCTTAAAGAATAGTATCTTAATTAGATTATATGCAGCTGTAAGGAAGCATAAACTGTGTTCTTATAGAAACTCAAAAGCTATTCCTAAGTATGTCCATGCTTAACAAAGCTTAACGCAGCTCATTGACATTTGTTTCATCTGATACTGGTGTTAAGCTTTCTTAAATTTGTGATTGCTTAGTGATAGTTAATTGACCCATATTTGCAGTGCATTGCTGCAATGAATTATCAACAGTTCTTTTTTCTGACAACAGTTTTGTGTTTCATGTTTTCAATGTGATATTGAAAGATTTTTGTTGTTGTGTTTCCTCACAAATAACTGACTGCATAACTGTGCTTTCCCACATGGCTAACAATGCTGTTTCATAAATAACCAGAATTGTTCTCCTATTTTCAGTACTCAATAGTTGCTTAAAAAGATAACTGCTTGTTTTGACGATTGTTTAGGCAATATTTATTGTTATTTTAAGTGTTGCTTTCTCAAAGTATTTTCCATAGAAGTAGTGGCTAAATGGTTTGACTTGTAGAATTCAGATTCAATTTGTAGCTTAAAGAAAGAATTATCTTTTTATGCTCTGTTATCTCTCTCTCTCTTTTTCTCTCTTTATATATCTATATCTATTTCTCTCTCTCTCTCTCTACACACACACACACACATATATATATATATATATATATATATATATATATAACCCAGGCTAAAGTGCAGTGACTATTCACAAGTGTGATCATAGTGCACTACAGATGATATCTTGGGCTCAAATGACACTCCTGCCTCAGCCTCCTGAGTAGCTGGGACTGCAGGCTCATGTCACTGTGCATAAGCGGTGTTTGTGTATACTTTTTATACCTCTATTTTATCCTCATCTGATTTTCTGTTGTCTATTTTCATTGTATAAAGCTAGGATGACCATATAATTTATCCTCCAAACCAGGACAATTTTTACCTTAAAATTAAACAAGGACAATCAAAATACATAGTGGCAATATCTAACACCCCCAAATTTTAAACTATTTCCTTCTATACCATTTTACACTTTTCTTCCTGAAGGTCAGGTCTGTCACGAGCCAGAGAGCTGCCACTTCCTATGTAACATTAATGGAGTCAACTATTGCACAAACTCAAACTACACTCCCATTTTATTTTAGCTAAACAACTATCAGGCTGAGTTAGCTCAATTGGCAAAAGATTAGCTTTTGAAGAATTATCTGGCAACAGACATACTGTCATCAAATTTATATAGGATGAATCTGTTTCTGAGCTGGCATTGTCCATCTTATGCAGTATTCATGAAAGCTAAATAGATAAGAAAAAAGGCATGGAAAGCAGACATAATTGCATTATGAATTCCTTTCCTTTTGTTATTTTGTATTTCAGCATATAATGGGGGTACAAATTTTAAGGTTTTTTTCTGTTTTTTATTTCAGCATATTGTGGAGGTACAAAATTTAAGGTTTTGAATAATGCCCTTGCCCCCCCTCCCCCCACAAGTCTGAGCTTCAAGAGTGACCATCCCCCAGAAGGTGTACATCTCACTCCTTATGTATGTATATATCGGCCCCCCTCCCCCCTCCCACCTGCCCAATATCCAATAAATGTAATTCCTATGTGTCCACTTAGGTGCTGATCAGTTAATACCAATTTGCTGGTGAGTATATGTGGTATTTGTTTTTCCATTCTTGGGATACTTCACTTAGTAGTATGGGTTCCAGCTCTATCCAGGAAAATACAAGATGTGCTATATCACCATTGTTTCTTAGAGCTGAATAGGACTCCATGGTATACATATACCACATTTTATTAATCCACTCATGTATTGATGAGCTCTTGGGTTGTTTCCACAACTTTGTAATTGTGAATCGTGTTGCTATAAACATTCGAGTGCAGGTGTCTTTTTTGTGAAGTGTCATTTGATCTTTTGGGTAGATGCCCAGTAGTGGGATTGCTGGATCAAATGGTAGATCTACTTGTATCGCTTTAAGGTATCTCCATATTGCTTCCACAGAGGTTGAACTAGTTTGCAGTCCTACCAACACTGTAGGAGTGTTCCTATCTCTCTGCATCCACACCAACATCTATTGTTTGGGGACATTTTGATAAAGGCCATTCTTACTGGAGATAAGTGATCTCTCATTGCGGTTTGATTTGCATTTCCCTGATGATTAGACATGTTGGGCATTTTTTCATATGTTTGTTAGCCATTATTCTGTCTTCTTTTGAAAAGTTTCTTTTCCTGTCCTTTACCCTCTTTTTGATAGGGTTGTTTGATTTTTTCTTGCTGATTTTCATGAGTTCGAATTAGATTCTAGTTATCAGCCCCTTATCAAATGTGTAGGATGCAAAAATTTTCTCCCATTCTGTAGGTTGTCTGTTTACTTTCATGACTGTTTCTTTGGCTGTGCAGAAGCTTTTTAGTTTGATCAGGTCCCATTTATTTATTTTTGTTGTTGCTGTGATTGCACTTGGGTCTTCTTCACAAATTCTTTGCCTAGGCCAATGTGTAGGAGAGTGTTTCCAACATTTTCCTCTAGAATTCTAATAGTTTCATACCTTAGGTTTAAGTCTGTTAGCCAGAGTGAGTTGATTTTTGTGAGAGGTGAAATGTGTGGGCCCTGCTTTAGCCTTCTACAAGTGGCTATCCAGTTTTCCCAGCACCATTTATTGAATAAGGATTCTTTTCTCCAGTGGATATATTTGTCTGCTTTGTCAAAGATTAGATAGCTATATGAGCATGGTTTTATATCAGAGTTCTCAGTTCTGTTCCACTGGTCAATATTCCTGTTTTTGTGCCAATACCAAATTGATTTTTAATTACTACAGCTTTGTAGTATAGTTTGAAATCTGGCATATTGATACCTCCCATTTTGTTTTTATTGCCTAGAATTGCTTTTGGTATATGGGGTCTTCTCTGGTTCCAAAAGAAGCGTAAAATTATTAGTTCTATATCTGTGGAAAATGATGTTGGAATTTTAATAGGGATTTCATTGAATTTGTAGATCAATTTGGGTAGTATAGACATTTTAACAATGTTGCGTCTGCCGACCCAAGAGCATGGTATGGATTTCCATCTGTTTACATCCTCTGCTATTTCCTTTCTCAGCAATCATAGTTCTCCCTGTAGAGGTCTTTTACCTCCTTGGTAAAGTATATTCCTAGGTACTTTAATTTCTTTGTTGCTATTGTGAAGGGGATTGAGTCTTTGATTTGGTTCTCAATTTGACTGTTATTGGCATATAGGAATGCCTCTGATTTCTGTGTATTGATTTTGTATCCTGAGACTTTACTAAATTAATTTATCAATTCCAGGTGTCTCTTGGTTGAATGGTTGAATCCTTAGGGTTTTCTAAATATAATATCATATCATCAGCAAACAGCGAAAGTTTGATCTCTTCTGCCCCCATTTGGATACCTTTAATTCCACTTTCATGTCTGATTGCCATAGCCAGGACTTCCAGCACTATGTTCAATAGAAGTGGAGATAGTGGGCAACCTTGCCTGGTTCCAGTTCTAAGTGAGAATGCTTTCAATTTTTCCCTATTTAGTATGATGGTGGCTATGGGTCTGTCATATATGGCTTATATCATTTTTAGGTATGCCCCTTCTATGCCTATTTTATTAAATGTCCTTATCATGAAAGGGTATTGAATTTTGTCAAATGCTTTTTCTGTATCTATTGAAAGGATCATATGGTTTTTGTTTTTGTTTCTGTTTATGTGGTGAATTAAATTTATAGATTTATGTATGTTGAACCATCCCTGCATCCCTGGGATGAAGCCAGCTTGGCCGTGATGGATTATTTTCTTTTTTTTTAATTTTATTTTTTTTAATTTTATTTATTTATTTTTTTTTTTGAGACAGAGTCTCGCTTTGTTGTCCAGGCTAGAGTGAGTGCCATGGCGTCAGCCTAGCTCACAGCAACCTCAAACTCCTGGGCTCAAGCAATCCTCCTGCCTCAGCCTCCCAAGTAGCTGGGATTACAGGCATGCGCCACCACGCCCGGCTAATTTTTCC
>VSMD01067391.1:0-31976 GCA_008750895.1 Mirza zaza
AGTATATGTGGTTCTTGTTTTTCCATTCTTGGGATACTTCACTTAGTAGTATGGGTTCCAGCTCTAACCAGGAAAATATAAGATGTGCTATATCGCCGTTGTTTCTTAGAGCTGAATAGTACTCCATGGTATACATATACCACATTTTATTAATCCATTCTTGGATTGATGGGCACTTGGGCTGCTTAAGAAGTTTAAGGACGTTGTCTCACAGCAGAAGCCTAAGGTAGAGAAGTGCTTATTTCAAACTGATTTGTAGCTGTAATTTTTGTCTATTGGAATAAACATCAATAACATTTTTAAAAATTTTTAAAAATTATATTAGACAAAACTCTACCAGCTTGAACTGAAAGAATTGAGATGGTACAAAATGAGATAGCCTGTTGGTCCCCACAAATTCTCCTAGCAAGAAGCTGGCTAAGAAAATTCCTCAGGTGCAAATGCACGTTATCTTTCATGGAAAAGGAAGAAAGATTCAGAGGCTGGAAATAAGAGCTCAA
Organism: Mirza zaza; assembly: GCA_008750895.1. NCBI lineage: Eukaryota > Metazoa > Chordata > Mammalia > Primates > Cheirogaleidae > Mirza > Mirza zaza. The sequence continues at coordinate 501 of VSMD01067391.1, forward strand.
AGGGCAGATTAGTAGCCATGGGGAAGAACACATGGGCAAGAGTGGGGTTAAGTCCTAAGAAATGAGCTTCTGACATTTTCCCAGCTGGGTTTCAGAACTGCTATGATCAGGGGTCCTCGTGTGCCTCCTATTTCCCCTTTGTGAATAGCCATCCTAATGGCGGGTGTGCTACAGGATGTTGAGGTGAGGGGAGCAGGTAGTTCACCTCTTTAGTTCACAGGTTGAGAGAAACTGTGCTTGAAGGACCTCATCTGCACCTGGGCCTGCCTTAAATGGCAGAACACGGACTTTAGCTGATGGCATAGGGTCAGTCATATGGGGCGCTGGGAAAGGATGAGCTATTGTGCATGTCTGATGGGCATGACTCTCTGGGGGCCAGAGGGAAGACTGTGGCATCCAGCCTTTAAGAGGCCCCCAATGATCCATGCTTCTCATAGTCACATTCTTGGGGAGTTTCCTGCCATAGTGTGGCAGAGTTGGGATGGCAGAAATGATGGCAGGGTACTTCTGAGATTAGGATATGATGATGCTGTGACTCCCATTGTGACAGCTCTCTCAGTTCACTCTTGGAGGAAGCCAGCTGCTGTGTTGAGCAGCTTGAGGACAGGCCATGTGGTAGAGGACTGAGGCCTCCTGCCCACAGCCATGTGAGAACACTCAGAAGCAGGTCATGCCTCAGGTGACTGCAACTCTGGATGGTACTTGCTTGCAAGCTTTGTGACAGACGCTAAGCCAGAAGCAACCAGCTAAGGTGCTCCTGGATTCCTGGCTGCCAGAACTGCGAGATCATGAATTTCACCATGTCTTAGGGTCATTTTTTCCATAGCTGTAGATGACTAGTACGCAAGGTAGTTTTGTGCTGCCCTAAACATGGCTCTAGAAGATGTAAGAAAAAGGGCATAAAATGAATGTTTCAACTTAAAATAAATCAGGCAAAGTGGAAGATGAAGCTAATTCTAAAATAAAAAAAAAAATTCCAACTGTGGCTTCATCATAAAGCCCACCATCATCACCTTTGATCCTGAACTGAAGCAGTGGCTGTATTTCTGGTCCATTCTAGCACCTGTGCCCAAAGTTGGAAAGTTTGCCCCCCGGAAAGGTAAGAAGCCATACTTTGTGTCATTTGAGGGAGGGAAATGGAGAGGGGGTGCTCAGGAAGTCCAGCTGCAGAGGAGGCTGGGAGCCACCTGAGTAGGGGGTGACTCCCTGAGTCCCAGCTGTTAATGTAGGAGGCAGACTGTGACCACCACATCTGGACACCACCACCAGGGCCCTCCCAAAAGCAGACATTGAGAGCGTAGAACTGTGCCAGGTGGCTGGGAGCTGCTCCTGCTGCTGGGAGAGCATCTGCTCAGGTGAAGGGAGCTGAGAGTTCCTGGAGCAGCCCGGGGAGTGTCTGGAGGCCAACCTCGCCGTCTTCCACAAGGTAGGGGCCTTGCTGGCTTGCCACGGTATTCTCGATGGCTAGATAGATCGCTGTTAGGCTTCAGGTTCACCTTCTCAGAAAGATTTACTTTTGACATCTGTGGGATAGTGGAGATTGTCTCCCAGCTTACTTTTTCTGGTTATAATTTTAAACTTAGAGAAAAGTTTCAAGAGTCAGACAGGGAACTTCCATAATATTTTTTCCAGATTTACTGATGATTTACAATTTGTCCCATTTGCTACCTATCGCTCTATCTAACCACTTGAGAGTGAGTTGGAGACATTGCACTCCTTTGTCTTTAAATATTTCCTAAGAAGAAGGATATTCTATTACATAACCACAGTATAGTTTTCAAAATTAAATACTTTAATATTGATGCAATACCATTATCTAAATCAAGATCCATACTCAAAGTTTCCTGTATAAACACTTCTTCCCCTCCCCCCTTCAGAATCCAACATAGGGTCACATAGTCCATTATGGATGTGTCTTGTTAGTCTCTCTTAAACTGAGTCAGTTTCACAGCCTTTATTTGGGCCTTTTGATCTTGGTATTTGTTAAGAGGAAAGAGTAAAGCCAGTTATTTTGTAGAATGCCTTAACTTTTTTTTTTTTACCCACCTGATTAATGACCCAGAGGGGCCACAGAGGTGACACGGGGTCCTTCTTAGTGTGGTGCATTGGAAGAGACACAGTGATGCTTTGTCCCCATGTTGGGGATGTCAGCCTTGATCACTGGAGTAAGGTGGCGACTGCCAGGTTTCTCCAATAAAATGTTTTCATTTTTATCTTTGTAATTAGTAAACAATCAGCATGTAGATATTTTGAGACTATGTAAATATCTTGCTCCTCATTGAGCTTTAACCTAGTAATTTTAGTATACATTGATGATGTTCTAATTTTATCATCATTTCTACACTTATTTGTTGATATTCCTATAAGGAAAAACACTTCCTTCTCATTTGTTTATTTATTCACTTACCCATTCATTCATAACAGCATGGGCCTATGGATGCTTTTTTTATTCTCTGTGTTATAACATCTATTAAAATGACCCTTTGATGCTCATATTGCCACACATTTGATCCGCAGAAGTCCCTTCAAGTTGGCTGCTGTATTCTCTGACATATCCTCATGCTTCTTTGAGAACTTCCTTACTTTATGGTACAGCAGGATGTCCTGGTTCCACTTTATTTTTTCTTGGGAGCACAGTAATAATTTCTTACTGGGCTCCTCATGAGATTAGTAGCCTATAAAGTGCTGTACAGTATAGACACCTTGAATTGTATCTTCAAGCCACTGAATTATTGGAACATTTAAAACATCAAGACGTAAATTCCTTGCCATGGGACTTTTGTGAGAAATGGAAGCTTTGAGATGTGAAAATCTTCATGGCAGGGGACAAGCTGGTCAAGAGACAGCATTAAAGAAAGAAATTCTTTGGAGCAGAAACACATTTGCATCCAGTTGTGTGCAAACAGTTGCAGGCTCTCACCTTTAAAACCCCAAGAGCTCTCCTTCCCGGCTGCTTGAGTTAGTTTCATGAGTCATTCTTTTCTGATGTCCAGAAAGTCATGTGAGTGTCTTGGCAAAGAAGGGATCTCATCTCATCTGGGGCCAAGGGAGTGGTCCATGGAGATTTCTGGCACAATTTCTGCTCCCATTTTGTGAGAATGAGGCTGCTTCAGCTCACAGGCTTTGCAAGGCAACAAGGCTAAGACTTTCTCTGGATTAAATTTCCTTGTTAGGTAGAATAAACAGGTAGACTGGAAATGGTCTTACCTTGAGTCTGCTTGCCAGTATGCCAGAGGTAGGCAGAAAGCACTTCTAAGGCATTCACAAGTGATGCTCATTCTATTATTTGTGGTTGATTACATGCACTCCAATTCTTGATGATAAAAAATGTTATGCATAAAACGACTGCTTCCATTAAAAAAAATCAGGCAAAGTGGAAGATGAAGATAATTTTAAAATTAAAAAGCATCCCGCCTGTGGCTTTATCATAAAGACCTCTGTCACCTTGAACCTGGACTGAAGCATTGGCAATGTTTCTGGTCCATTCAAGAATGTATGCCCAAAGTTGGGTCAAAATGACCCCTGACAAGGTAAGAAACTATCCTTTCTATCATTTTGGGGAAGAAGATGGAGAGGGATTGAAAACAATTTGATCTAATGGATTCTGGCAGCCAGAGTCTTGGCTTTGCCTCAAAACCTTGCTGTGGCTTCTTCAAAGTCTTGAGGGATAGGAGAAGAAAGAAAAGGCACAGCACTGTTCTCCTTCTGAGGCTGGCTTGGGCCAGAGGGCATTTCTCCTTAATGAAAGGGTTCTCAAAATGGATCCATGTGTTACCTCTCTAGAGAGGGCTGTCTCCAAATCGCCGAGCACAGTGCTACATACTCTATTCTTCTCTCCAACCTTGTGTGCACTTAGCAAACATTTTATAGGTCCCAGAAGACCTGCAGTCCAGACCCCTGGCTCCCTTTGTTTAACCCTACATTCTCCAAGCTTCTTTGGTTTGGGAAATGCTGCCCAATTTCACTGAGTCCTGGTGAGGGCCATGAGCAGGCAGGATCCCACTCCTGCTTAGGGATGACGTGCTTACAGAGACTCCACGAGGTGCAGAGACATCGTGGCCTGGGGAAGAGTGTGGGCTCTGCACCAGGTGGTGCTGTGGGGAGAGTTACCTACCCTCTCTGTGCCTCAGTTTCCTCATCTGTAAAAGGGGTGTATGATAATACCATCTCTCAGGTGTCTGTGTAGATTAAATGAGGTAATGCAGGCAAAGCACTAAGTCCTGGCACATAGGAAATGCCCCAAGTTGGCAACTGTTATTCTTAGGGAATCAGATGCTTTCAGCAGCTCTGGCTGGTGTTGAGCCTTAGACCTCTCATGCATTACAGCAAGGGAGAGCATGTCCACATGCTGTTATTGCTTCTGCAAGTGGATTTTGTGGGTCCAGAGAAGAATGCAATTGCAGCTTCTCCTTTCTTTATTTGGAATACAAATTCACTTTGATCTATCTGTGCACACATCCATATGGAAAGTCTTGAGTGGCAGAACTAAACAGAGTGCTATTTTTCCAAGAAGGGAAAACCTGTGGAAGGAGTAGCTTTGGGGGACATTTGGGCAGCTGACTTTGGAGGTGCTAAGCTTGAGATGTCTACTAGATATCACAATGGAGATAATTGAGTAGGCTCTTGGGAATTATAGGTCTGTAATTTAGGGGTGAGGCGAGGACAGGAGTTATGAGTTTAGGGGTCATCAGCAAATAGGAGGCATTTAAAGCCAAGAGACTGGAGGAGATTCCCAAGGCAGTGAATGGACATAAAAGAGAGGAGATTGTGAGAGAAACTGTTGGCTCTAAGAGTGGAAAACGGATTAGCCAGGGGTTGAGGCTGGTCCTGAAGCTTGTGCTTCTAGGAACTTAAAAGCTATCAAGCAGTTCAGCGATCCAGTCAAGGATTTCATGTCAGTGATCCATGTTGAGAAGTGATCAATTGTATTTCCTTAATGTCTGGCAACATGGAGGTTCTAAGAAACTTTCATCCTGAGGCCACCGTCTACACTGTGTGGAGAGATGCTGCTCTCCCAGCCTAGGTCCCTGGGAAGCAGCTCCAAGGATCTGACTGCCAGTCAACATCTGGGTTCCCTCCAGTGAGGGAGACCTTTGCTGCAGATATTGAGAAGGGCAGCAGTGGCAAGGGTTGATCTTTTCTCTGGGTCAAGATTAAAGGCTGTACATCATGTGAAGAATTCAAGGAAAGCCAATAGAAATTTCAAATACAAACACCATTTTTGCTAAAGTAGAATATGATTTAAATGATTGGTATTATTTTAAAGCATAAATCTTCTCAACTGTAGTAGCTGCAGAAGTGCATTGTGTTCTATCCCAGTTCAGGAAAAACCACAATCCTGAGTTCTGAGACTTCCTGGCTTGGAGGATGAAATAGACCAGACTCTGTACTGCAGTGTGTGAACTACTTCAGCTACAGTGTGAAGGTGGCTCATGGCTAGGGTGGAGGTGCCAGCGCTGGGTGTTGGGAAGAGGCAGTGGGCACCAGAGGATTTCTCCCACATTGTGACCTGCATGATCCTCATGGACCAGGAACCCTGGTATTCCATAGTAATACTTTTATTCCTGAATATTTGGCATACTGCACATTCCTATTTTGAGATATTTTAGCAATTCTTTTTCAATAATATATTTTTCAAAAAATTGACCAGATAAAATAACGAAGAATTTAGTTGCATTTTGATCTGAGAAAATGGGCCTGGTGGTAGCCATAGAACTGAGCTTGGACTCTTCCTGACATTAGAAAGGTTTCTAGAATCATGTTATAGGTGGAGATAAAATTCCTGGTGGTGCCCCAGAAAATGGACCAGCCAGCAGCCTGTGCCAGCAAATTCCCCTAGACAATAGAATTCTAGGCCAGTCCATTTTTCTGGCCTCAGCTTTGACTAACCAAATGAAGTATTTAATTGACCTCAAAGAAAAATCAATTTCCCCTTTTAATTTTAATTGAATCTTTTGGCTGCTGAGAGCACTGCAAAATGAACTTCATTCCTTGTTTGTAATATTAAAGGGAAAATTAATGTAATTAAAAAATAATCACTGTACATTGTTCTCCTGGAATTCTCCTCCAGAATTATTCATATGGACAATGCTGCACCTGGCAGCCACACTAGGGTGTTAAAACCATGCTGGAGGTGCTTTCTTTTTTTGTCTTTTCTTGGTAGCCATGTTTCTTCTTTAAGATATATACCTTGATAGACTTTGCTCATCTCTAGCAGGCACTACTGGGAATTAATTCTGTGTTGTTGCTGCCAATCCTGGGATTAAATGGGACTCCCTTTCCCAGCAAAGAGTCATCTCTTCTCTACTTTTAAAAATTAAAGAGCAAAGGTAATGTCTTTCATCATAGAATCCAGTTTGTACTCCAGCATAGGAGACAAATTTCTGTCTAAAATAATACACTCTGCCTGAATGATTTTTCATGCTGCTGTAATTGAGTGAGCTTTGTAAAAGAACATGGATCCAGCTTATAAATGGGGTTGCCAGGGGAATTAAATTATAAATGATAGAAAAAGTTAATTTTTCTCAGGTTAAAAATATAATAAATCTCTGTAATTAAGGTGTTTCAATTTTTCCTTCCCTAGTACAAATTGGATTTTGCATATGGAAAGATGAAATCACTTGGGCATATATAAAAATTTATTAGAACTGTGTGAGAATTATCTAAAAACATGTTAAGAAGCACAGCCGACTTTCACACAGACCAACATGCACAGTGAAGTCCTGACATTCCATAGTGTGTGGCTTGTAATTTGTAACACACATTTAACTTTATTTAAGTTGTAACAGTGTGAATCTTCCTTCTCAAATAGTATGCAACTGCAGACAGGAAATCTTGGCCATCATCTTTGTTTCTCCAATTGCAAACAATATAATACTAAATAGGAGAATTCTACTTTATAATTCCATAATTATACTCCAGATATATAATTGCAGCTATAATTATAATTCTAGAATTCTAGAGCCCATTGTAGCTGATAAAGGGAACCAAAAAACCCTTATTTTTGACCTATTTGTCTCACTGAACATACTCTTTGCTCACTTGTACTTAATAAGGCAGGTAGATACAGGGTCCCTATTCTGCAGCCTGCCCTGAGCTTAGTGGCCATAGAGCTCAGCCAGCATAAAGCACGACAGCAGCTTTTCCTCATGTGAGTGCTTCCCTCAATATATCCACTCACAAACTATAACCACTCAGAAACAGAACACGGTGGAATGGGCAAAGCAGCACCTGTGGTGGCATAGAGATGTTAAAGGTGTGTGTCCATCAGCAAGTCAACTGGGCTGGGGAAGGAAAAGGACCTGACCATGAGGCCGAGTGTGTGAGCAGTGAAGCTTGTCCTGTGTTCCCTGGAATTGAATGGCAAAGCATGAGGTGGACATGGATGAAAATCTCCCATCAGTGTAAGTCTAGCATGTGGATGAATGCTTTTCACATGCTGGGAACTGCATGTCAATATGCTCTCCATCTGACCCCCTGGGTGGTGATGGGAAGAGCCAAAGGAAGGTGTGTCTCTTATAGTTTGGAGAAATACAAGGTTAACACTACATTCCCTAGAAAATGAGTAAATAGAGGGAAAAAAGTTGCCTCCCTCCCTCAACTCAGCAAGAAAACACACTTCAAATCCAGGGAAAGGGAAGTACAGCAGGTATTCAGAATGAGAGTGTACAATAGAGTTTGTTTGCTTGTTTAGAAACTGGCACCCTCAGTAGAATATAAGCAGGTATAGCTCTGCAAGCCTGGGGCATACAGCTAGAAGAAGACAAATTGGTATGAAAAGAGCAGGTAGTATGAAGAAACAGGAAGATAAGATGCAAAGGCCATGCAGTGAGACTGAAAATGACCTGGTTGAAATAAAGATTTCAATAAAGGAACTTTTGAAAGAAGACCCTTTGCAGTGGTAAAGGACATACACAGATATGCAGGAAGTGGAATCGCTGATGGGAAGGGGCTTTTGAGAAGCCTTGGTAGACTGCATAAAATATGGACAAATAGGTTTAATCTACAGGGGAGAATGAAAAGAGAATAAAATAACCTGCAAACAAAGAGCATAGGTGCCCCTACTGAGCTAACATGGGCAACTGGAATGTTCATCATAATCAAAATAATTATTCTTGAATTATTAATAGTATAATTCAAGAAAAATATCCATATCTAGGGCCTGAGCATGTAGATCAAAAGGATTCTTTTATTTTCTGTAGGCAATGATCCCCAAGGAATAATACGTGGACATCCTGGAACAAAATTTCATTAGAAGGATGAAGAGAAATCTCTCTGCTCCAAAAATATCAGAGAGAAAAAGAAGTTACCAACAAGGAAATCAAATTCAGACTTCTGCACTATGGTTTAAATAATATTTACAGTTTTGGGGGGGCCTGGGGGCAGCATGGCAGGGGAAGATTATCACAAATTTTATTCACTTCCTAAAATATCAAAGATGTATATCTAAATTTTATCTTTTGATAAAAAAAATTTAAGAAACTGGTATCCTAGAAATAAAGATCTGAGATGAGAAAATGAGGACATTGTGTCAGTAAAAGCCTGATTATGAACACTGGAACTAGTGAAAGGTAAAATCAACCTAATCATTGTTACACACTTGCAAATCAAGAACATATATTACAACTCATATTTGATGCTTGAGAAATAATGCAAAATGAATACATGGAGAATTCTAAGGTCTAGTTTATGATAAAAAAATTTTTAAATGTGGGCATACAAAGTGAGGAAGCAAAACATACTAAATTTCAAATATTGTGCAGATGAAGAAGCAGAACCAAAAGACACACTTTCTCTCTCCTTTGAATAAAAAATTATAGGTCGAATAACTAAACCAGAATGTAAATGTAATAAACCATTAGATTAAAATAAAATTAGACATGATATTCCTTGTATTTATTCCAATATGCTAGAAGTAAGAACAAATACAGCAGGGATTATTATAAATATAGTATAAATGGGATGGGCTTCATTTATAAAAAGACATATATTCCCAGACTTCATTAAAAATCAGTATCCATCTATGTGTTTACATTCTAAAACAGCTTTAAAAAGTTAATATAAAAATTAACTTGTACATCAAGAAAACAAAATGATGACATAGATGGCAACATTGCATTCAAAGAAATAAAATTCAAGACAGAAAACATTCAATGAAATGACTGAAAAAATATCATGGTGGATGCATAATATTCATGAATACTCATGTATTGATTAATATTATACCAAAATATATAGAGGAAAACTATCAAGATAAAAAAAATAATAGGCGATCTTCACAGAAGTTAGGGATATAGTTAGTTACCTGAGTCCTTGATAGGTCCACAAACATAAAATAAAAAAGGTCATAGAAAAGGAGAGTAAGATTAAAGAATTATTACCTTTTATGGCAGAAAACACACCTCTAGAAGTGTGTGTAAAACATATACAAAAATCATCAAATAAAATTTCTAAAAATTTGTAAATTATAAGTATTGGTCATATTCTTATCAAGCTTTAATGAAACATGAAAGGAATATGAAAAACGTTAAAAAATTAACCAGATATTTAAAAATACTTGTGCAAAATTATTGGATCAAAAGAGAAATGAATTCCAATTATAGGCAATTAGAATACTACCTATCTAGAAATAGAAGTAAACATTCATTGAGTAAAAGTTTATAGACAAAATAAATAATAAAAGTAGTATATAACTAAAGAAGTTAGAAATTTAAAAAAATAATTCTTAAAAAGGCAGGAGAAATGAAATAATAATGAATAATAATAGAATTTATAAAGTTCTCATGATCTGGCTCTTTGATAAAGTTATGGACAAATATCATCAAAGAAAAAGAAAAAATATACAAAAAGAAATACTAGAAAAGATGACATTAAGAGAGAATATTGAGAGGATTATGTTCATAACCTGTATTCTAGTAAATGATAAAATCATGATTAAGAATTTTTTAAAAAAATTTTCTGTGGAAAATACCTGTTAAAATAACTGACAAAAAGAGGGGGTGGAAGTTCTGGAAAAGTGGTGATTTGAAGCTCATACTTGACTTCCACCTCTTGGAGAGACTAGGTATAGGGCTTTGCTCTTGACAGACAGACAAGTTGAAGGGGCTGTGGCAGAACTTAAGGCTTATCTATTGCTTTGTAGCAAAGCACATGGACATTTAGTGACTTAAAACAATGGCCATTTGATTTGATTATGATTCTGAGATTTGGGCCGGGTCATCAGGGCATTTATCCTAATTTTGCGTTGGCCAAGCTGAGAGTTCAGCAGGGGCTGGGCTCAGCTGGGAAGCTGGGACAGCCCCCTGTCTCTCTTCAGTGGTTGCATGGCCTTGTCCTCTCCATGTTGTCTCTCCATCAAGGTCTCTGAGCATGTTATTTTGCAGCTCAGGACTCCAGGTTCCGATAAGCACAGAAGCAGAAGCTACCATGTCTTCTTAACCACAGAACAGTTACAGTGTCACTTTCTTTACATTTCACTGAGTAAAGAAGATCAGCCCAGAACCAGAGAGAAATGCATGAGGGTGTGAACACTTGGGGATGTGATTCTTTGAAATCCACTAATGTAACTTAAAGCCACAGCCATACTGAGACTTTGAATATTGCATTAAGACCATTCACATTGATTGATAGAATTAGTATGTGACATGCTTTTCTGTTCATACTTCTGGGGACATGCCTCTACTTTCTGTCCAACCTGCATGGTTCTCAAGGTGCCTCTGTGTGCAGATGTCTGAAGCTCCCACTTCAATGTTTCTGTCGCCTCTAGAAGAGGCTGACTGTATACAAAGCTTTCTAGATAGAGGATGTCTTAGGATTGACTAAGTGATGATGAGGTGTAGAAGAGAGAGCATCTGCTTGAAATGTTGACTATGTAGCTTATACAGAATTGAAAATTTAAAGTGTTTAGAAAATACAAAGGATCAGAATCTGTTGGTTCAACCGCATGGCCAATGGGTTTGGACTCCTTCAAAACTGTACCTCCAAGACTCCAAGGCAAACAATTAAAAATAATTTGAAGCAAACAATTAAAAAAATGCATGAAGTATTTATAGTGGGGCTAAATCCTATGAGAAAAATCAAAGAGAATGCTCTTTCACGCCGTATGAAGATTCAATCTCTCAGGGTAACTGAGGATGTGAGTACAAGCTGCTCTGCATGGCCTCCATGAATCATTTATACCCTTTTCGAGATCTGATGTCCAGGCTTTCAGGTCAGAGAACCAGAAACAAATTTGTGATAGCCTCCAGAATACTCCTAGAAATAGTGAATATTGTTTTTTACCTGGAAAGGTTTTCACTTCAAAGTGATGAGATTTTTTCCTAACATCAAGGAAGATTTTAAGCTGAATTGGAAATAATCCAAAAACTTCATTTGGAGATCATGGCATATTGAAAAAATGATCATGAATTCTTCCCTATGTGCATCCACACCATTGACTATGACCTTGAGGATTCTTCTATCAAGAAAGAGGATATATTTCTCTACCAGTAGAATCTGGGCTGGCCATGTGACTTACTTTGGCCAATGAGATTTTGGCAAGCACACACATTTGGCCCAGAATAAATCTCTCTAATAAATCTCTCTAAACTCTTATTTTACAGAGTTTGTGTTATTTTCCATTGACAATAGAAAGATGTTGAAATTCCCTGAACTTTGTCTGTATAAATGATCCCAAACCTCTATACTTTGGAAAACTGACTTCCATTCCTTGAATCTGTGCTTTGCAGACAGGTCCTCCTCAAACTTTGTGCTTGAATAAACTCTCTTTAAACTAAATTCTCACCTTTTTGGTTATTTTAGGTTGATACCTCTATTTATCTCTTCCCCAGGAATGAGTAAGCTTAGTGATCCTTTAAGTGATTTACATAAACATGTGACACCCCCCCACACACACAGAGACGTTCCAAGAGATTGACACATATAAAGAGTAAAATCATCCATGAGCTGTGTCCACTCAGGCTCAGGTAGACATGGGTTATATTGGAGTCACATCTGTCAGACAAAAGCTTCCTGTGGCCCTGAGAGTAACCTGACAGATACCCTCCTCTGGAAGTAGGTCCTGTGAAGGAAAAATAAAAATGTCAGGACCGCTAAGACTTATCATGCCAAAGGGAGAACTGAACTTGGGAACTAAGTCACACAAGCACTGCAGTCCTCTCCCCAAACTCAGCTCCTCAATGAGGTATGGAGGTTTTGAAGTTGTTGTTATTTAAGAAATGAAGGGACTTGGGTAATAACTAAGCAGAGTTTTAGTGGACAGGTTATGAGAGGGAGAAATAAAGCCTGGCTCGCAAAGGTGGTCTTGTAATGCAGTTAGATAATCCTCAGGGTAACAATTCTCAGGAAGAATAAGTGATAAATGATTCTGTTCAGACCTTTGAAGGTGTCAGACTCTCAGTTAATCTTTCCTAGGTCACATAAGCAGGACCTGCTGCATTTGGATTGCAGAATTGCAGATTCTCTACAGATGCAAATTTCTCCTCCACCCTCCCAAAGACAGCTTTGCAGCATTATTTTTGTTTGTCAGCAGCTGTCTCAAAATATGTCAAAGTAATGTATTTTGGGGTAAAATATTTCTGATTTTCTCCTGCCCTCAAACCTTTGAAGATACATAGCCTCCTCTAAACCAAGTGCATGTCAATTATAACCTTAGTGCTGTGCCTAGATAAACTCTTGAATGTCTTGATTGTTGATTATAATCTTATCTCCACACACACAGGCAGACCAAGGAAGAGATGAGACCAATCACCTACCCTGAGAAGACTACAAAATTGACTATTTCCTCTACTCCCTTTTTCTTAAATCTTCATGTTATGTATAACGTAGATTTACTGAGCAATCAATAGAGCTTCATAAGAATGCAATCATTTGCTTCACTGCTCACCTCCTTCTTTCTTCCCTCCCCTCATAAACCTTTCTGTAAATATGAAATTCTCAAATTCTTCTGCAGAGACCCTGGTCTGCACTTTTCCCAGAGACGTCCTCAGACTCTGGCTTAATAAATCTCAATTGAGTGGGATTCTTGTTTTCAGCCACTAATTACTTAAGTTAACAGCCCCCACCGTCAGAATGCATAACAGCAGCTCAAGAAGCTGGAATCTGTTTTGTAGGACAATGAAATCATCAGTTCTTCTTGCTTTTACCTGGCAGGTGAGGACTTCGGTCAGGAGGGCTACCTCCTTCACCTCTTCCAGGTAAGGTCAAGGCATTGTGGTAGTGAGCATGATAAGATGTAGACATTTTCAGGGTGTGTGTCTCTTTAGTTATCTATTGCTGTAAACTGTCAACAGAAAAGAAGCCAAATTCTGTAAAATAATTTAAAGAGGTTCATTCTGAGCCAAATTTGAGGACCATGACCCTGGAGCCACGCCCAAGAAGCCTTGAGCAATTGAACTTATTGTGGTTGCATTACAGTTTGGTTTTATACATTTCAGGGGAGATAGGAATTACAGGTAAAATCATAAATAAATACACGGAAGACATACATTTGTTTGGCCCGAAAAGGTGGGACATCTTAAAGCGGGACCTTACAGGTTGTAGGTAGGTTTAAAGACTCCTTGACTTGTAATTGGTTAAAGAAATTAAGCTTTTTCTAAAGGCATGTAAGGTTTTAAGTTAGGATAAGGAGGTCTGTTAATCAGAGACAAGCTACTGGCCATATATTTGTTGTATAAATTGAGGACATGCAGGTTTGTCTTGTATAACCTAGGCCTGTTAGTAAGTTACAAAGGATGTTTACAAGAAGGGAGGAGGGCGTGATGAGGCATGTCTGACCTCCCTCCTCATGGCTGGCAATTCAGTTTTTGGGTATCTCCTTAGCCAGGAGGGGGTTCATTCAGTCAGCTGGTGTGGGAGCCTTAAGACTTTATTTTAGTTCATGAAACAAACCATACCTGAATTGTTTTGACTTAAAAGAACTGTTAAGCAAATGTTATGGGAGGCCACTGTTCTGGAGATAGCTCCTGCACTAGGCACCAACAGACCAGACCAAACCAAAATGGAGTCACTCATGCTAAAGCTCCATGTCACCAGACCAAAACTATATTATTTATCTGACCCTCTGAATAAACCAGAGAGAGAGAGAGAGAGAGCTAATAGCCAAACAGACCAGTTTTAGCTGGCATAATTAGGAAGTCCCCTCTGTTTTGACCTTACAAGAGAATAATCTGAAGTGACCTGATGTTAACTGTTGGGGTGAAGGGAAAACTTCCCCTCTGCTCTTGGAAGGTTTACTGAAAAATTAACTCACCATAAAGCAGCTTAATAAGAGAAAAGTCATGCAAATTTTATTGTTATGGTACACAGGGGAGAATCACACGGTGATTGCCCAGTACCCCAGTAAGACCCAAATACATATAAATCTTTATTTTAGAGGAGAGGGGAGGTGAGGAATATAGGTAATTCTGTTGAGGGGCAATAAACAGAGGATGAATGGGTAGTTGTCAGAATGAGTGGATGGGGAAAAACAGATTGACTTGTAAATGATTCTGTTTGGAAATTAAGTTAACCGGAGAGAAAGGCATTATTTTTAAAGTGAGTTGGGCCAGGGATGCTTTCATTTGTTATCTACCTTCCTGTCATAGATAAGATAGATAATGAGATAACAAGAAGGGAAAAGAAAGACAATAGTCCTTCTTGATGGCTCTTTATGGAGATAAAGGGACAGCCTCTTCCCAGGCCTGTTGATCTCTGAGGGCTTTAATTCAAAATACTCTTTATACCAAGGAGTCATATCTGGGTGAAATTTCCTATACTCCTTCATAACCAATTAGTTATTTTACTATTACTCTGTTTCCTTGTCGCCACCTTACAAAGTCCACTGCTCTGTTATTGCCTGGTAGGAGCTTTCATTCTATTTTTTAGAATAGATATACATATTGACCACCGGTGAGGAATTTGGTGGAGTTGCAATTTGGTTTCTGGTGAGGAAACCAGAGCACAGGAGCTTAAGGCCACCTTAAGGCCGCTTATGTTTTCCTGGCTTCTTTTCCCTTGGCAGAGGCCGATTCTTTGATTAATGCAGAGCTAGTTTCATTGCAGCTACTAAATGATCAATATGCCACTGCTCTTATCTGGACCACTTAGCTGCTCCAGTGAGTTAAGGAAGTATTTAAAACTCTCACTGCCTCTTCATACCCCTTCCCGGTGTTGTCTAACTTGTCTTAAGCAATTATAAGCTTCCTCAATCAGCCTGCACACACTGTCCCTGGGATGGTATTTCTTCATGTCTCACTTTTCCCAGCAGCCTGAAGAGAGTATTTCTGGCTGGCAGCAGTAAGAGGGAGCCTGCTCTAACCACTGCCGGTGCCAGCTCAGCCTGGAGAATGAGGACAAACCCTGCCCTGGGCCTTCCTCCCATAGGTCTCTTCATGTTTATTTATTTCCTGTGTGTCACCAATGCCAGGCTCCCAGGACTAGCTGAGGAGCTAGAGCATGGAGCAAAGGCCATGTGTCCAGTTGCTGAAGAGCCTAACAAGGTTTGTTACAAAACAACCAGGCTCCAGTGACGTGGAGAGTGGCTTGTGTGGCTCCAAGTAGGCCATAAAGCACATTGATGGACAGCTTACCATTAAACTTTTTTGTTTTGTAATAAAATTGAGAGCAAGTGCTCTGACATGCACCTGGGCTCACATTGTCCTGATGATACAGAAAATGTCGGGTGCCGGGAAGTGGACGCGTGCAGCCTCCCCGTGGCTCCGCATCCCCGCCGGCCAGCGCTGTGCATGGCCAGTTGGAGGGCACGCTGCTGGGGGCCGGCAGAGAACCAATGGGGCTCCACGTGCCAGAATGCCCCCAAGCCCTGCGTGCTGCTGCCTGTTTCCGGCCACGCTGCTTGCGTGATCCTGATTGGGTAATTTTGAATCCCACTGGTTTTGATTGGATGTTAAACCTCATTGTCGACTGGATGTTAAAGGTTGATGTTGATTGGATGTTAAAGCTTGTAGTTGATTGGATGCTTTTTGAGCCCTACCAAGGGTATAAAAGCAGGAGGAGACAGGGCAGAAAGGTCAGAAGACCGGAAGACCTGAAGAGAGCTGGAACACTAGGTGTGCTGAGCCTGCTGGGAAGGAATAAAGACTCCTCTCTGACTCTTCGTGTGCCGCTCAGTTCTTTCCCCAGTCAAGAGCTATAACACTAGCTGTACACACTGTCGTAACACTGACATTGTCCCTACTTCTTCGCACATGTGACAGACATGGGCAGCTAGGAATCCCTCTGCGGGAGGCTTAGTGCCTTCAGTGATGATACCTGAAGCCCGAATTTAAACAGATTTCCTGTATCCTGACATACTGTGAATTACAGCACACCCTGGCAAGGATAGTATTGAGGCAAGTTTCTGAGAGGCTGTTACTTATTTTTCCTCTTTGGAGAATTTAACTTTGATTGGAATCATGGCAAAACCAGATTGATTTCTGCTCTCCACTGGCATTCAACAAATCATCTTAGAAAATGGGTCCCATACTGTGATATATACTATGAATAGTAATAATCTTAACAACAAATCATGACTAATGTTACTGAGAAACTACTATGAATCAGGCATTGTTCTGAGCACTTGGCATTTATAAACTCATTTAATCCTCACACCAATAAGTTTTATCATTATCTCCACTTTACAGATGGGGACATGTAGGCACAGATGGTGTGGAAATGCTTTGACAAAGCCACAAGCTAGTAAGTCACGGTGTCAGGACTTGCACGTGCAACCAGACTCCAGGGCTCAGTTAATAAAAGGGGAACATGAATTAGAAATTACTTTCTTTGCCAGTTTTCCCTTGAATTTGACTCAGTCAGGCTAGAGTCCCACTGTCTCACAGAAAATACTCTTGTCAAACCTAGTGTTACAGCTCTCTTCAGGTCTTCCTATCTTCTGACGCTTCTGCCCTTTCTGCTCGGTCTCCTCCTGCTTTTATACCCTTGGTAGGGTTCAAAAATACTCTTGTCAAGGTCACTGTAGTCTCCATGTTGCTAAATCTAAGCATCAGTTTCCAGTCTTCACCTCACTGAGCTCAGCAGCAGCCTGCATGCTAATGCCTTGAAAGAGCATCTCCTCTGACCACCAAGCACCCCAGATTCTGCTGTTTCTTCTCCCACCTCTGGACTCCCTCTTCAGCTGCTCCACTAGCTCCTTCTGGTCTCCTCAGCTTCTGAGCCTTGGTGTGCTGGGCTCACTCTTGAACCTCTTTTTCTTTTTTTGTTAAGTAATACTTTAAATTTTTTAACTTAAAAATATTAAGGGGTACAAATATTTTAAGTTGCATTGATCACTTTTGCAATGCTGGAGTCCTGGTTATAGGTGGGTGTATCACCCAAATAGTGTTCATTACACACACTAGGTAGATTTTTGCCCCTCCCTTCCTTCCCCCTCTCCCCTCGTTGATTTCCACTGAGTTTTACTTCCCTCTGTGCACATGTGTTCCGATTGGCTAGTTCCAATTTAATAGTGAGTACATGTGGTGTTTGTTTTTCCATTCTTGAGATACTTATTAGAATGGTCTTCAGTTTCATCCAGATTGTTGCAAAATATATTAATTCATCTTTTTATGACTGAGTAGTACTCTGTGATACATGCGTATCACATTTTATTAATTCACGCATGAATTGATAGGCATTTGGGTTGATTCTACATCTTTGCAATTGTGAATTGTGCTACAATAAATATTCAAGTGCAGGTGTCTTTTTGATGAAAAGTCTTTTTATTGTTTGTGCAGATACCCAATAATGGGACCGTTGGATCAAATGGTAGATCTACTATTAGTTCTATGAGGAATCTCCATACTGTTTTCCATAGGGGCTGTACTAGTTTGCAGACCTATTGAGGATGTATACATATTTTTTTCTCTCCTCATCCATGTCAGAATTTATTGCTTTAGGGCTTTTAAATAAAAGTTATTCTCACTAGGATAAGGTGATATCTCATTGTGGTTTTAATTTGCATTTCCCTGATGATTAATGATGTTGAGCATTTTTCATATGTTTATTGGCCATTTGTCTTTCTTCTTTTGAGAAGCTTCTGTTCATGTCTTTGGGCCACATTTTAATAGGGTTGTTTGTTTTTATCTTGCTGATTTGCTTCAGTTCTTTATAAATTCTGGATATTAGCCCTTTATTGGATGTAAAGCTTTTGAATATTTTTCCCATTCTGTACATTGTCTATTTGCTCTGTTGATTGTTTTCTTAGCTGTGCAGAAGCTTTTGAGTTTAATCACATCCCATGTATTAATTATTGTCATGATTACTATTGGGTCTTAGTCATAAATTCTTTGCCTATACCGATATCTAGAAGAGGTTTTCCTAAATTTTTTGCTCACATTCTTATTGTTTCATGCCTTACTTTTAAGTCTTTTACCCATCTTGAATTAATTTTTTTGAGTGGTAAGAAGTAGGGGCCCTTTCTTTTTTCTTCTGCATGTGGCTATCCAATTTTCCCAACACCATTTATTGAATAGGGCTTCTTTCCCCTAGTTTGTGGTGTTGTCTTCTTTGTTGAAGACCAGTTGATTATAGATAGATGGTTTCATATTTGTCTTCTTTGTTCTGTTCCAATGGTTTATGTCTCCATTTTTGTACTATTACCATGTTGTTTTGGTTGCTATAGCTTTGTAGTATAGTTTGAAGTCCAGTAATGTGATACCTCCTGATCTGTCCTTTTTGCTTAAGATTCCTCTGGCTATTTGGTCTCTTTGCTGGTTCCAAACAAAGTATAGAACTATTTTTTTCTAGATCTGTATGACATTGGCAATTTGATGGGGATTGCATTGAATCTGCAAATCACTTCGGGTAGTATGGATATTTTTAACAATGTCGATCCTACCTATCCAAGAGAATGATATGTTTTTTTATTTGTGTGTATCCTCTGCAGTTTCTTTCCTCAGAGTTTTGTAGCTCTCTTTGTAGAGATCTTTTATCTTTTTGGTTAAGTACATTCCTAGGTATTTTATTTTCTTTATAGCTATTGTGACTTGTATTGAGTCTTTGATTTGATTCTCAGCTTGACTATTATTGATATATAAAAATGCTACTGATTTGTGTACATTGATTTAGTATTCTGAGACTTTGCTGAATTTATTAATTCCAGAAGGCTCTTTGTGGAATCTTTGGGGCTTTCTAGATAAAAGATCATATCATCAGTGAAGAGCGATAGTTTCACTCCTCATTCCCAATTTGGATACCCTTTTTTTTTCTTTCTCTTGCCTTATTGCTCTCACTAGGACTTCTAGAATTATGTTGAATTAAAGTGGTGACAGTGGGTATCCTTGTCTTGTTCCAGTTCTTAGTGGGAATGCTTCCAACTATTCTTCATTCAGGATGATGTTGGCTGTGGGTTTGTCATATTTGGCTTTTATGATTCTGAGAAATATTCTTTCCATATGTAGTTTATTGAGTGTTTTTATCATGATAGGATGCTGAATTTTGTCAAATGCTTTTCAGCATCCATTAAGATGATCATATGGTCTTTGCTTTTGCTTTTGTTTATGTATTGGATCACATTTATTTATTTAATTATGTTGAACCATCCTTGCATCCCTGGATGATGCCCACTTGGCCCTGGTGGATTATTTTTTTGATGTGCTGTTGAAATCGGTTTACTAGTAATTTATTGAGGATTTATGCATCTATAGTCATAAGGGGTATTGATGTGTAGTTTCCATTTTTTGTTGTGTCTTTTCTTGGCTTTGGTATCAAGGCAAAACTGGCTTCAGAGAATGAGCTAGAGAGAATCCCTTCCTTCTCAACATTATGAAATAATTTCTGTGTTATGGGTAACAAGTTTCTCTGTAGGTCTGATAGAATTTGACTGTGAATCTGTCTGGTGCAGGGCTTTTTTTGATTGGGAGGTTTTTCTTTTCTCATTAATATTTTGATCTCACTGTTTGTTATTGATCTATTCAGAAGTTCTATGGCTTCCTGGTTCAGCCTTGAGAGGTCATGTGTGTCCAGGAACTTGTCCATTTCCTCTACGTTCCTTAGTTTATATGCATAGAAATTTTTATATTTTATTCATTCATCATATTTTGTATTTCTGCAGTATTAGTTTAATGTCACCTTTGTCATTTCATAGAGCTTTTGGGTCCTCTCTCTTCTGCTCTCGGTTAATCTACCAAGAGCTCTGTTGACTTTTATTATTTTTTTCAAAGAACCAAATTTTTCTTTTATCCTTTCTATTGCTTTCTTTTTGTTTTTCAATGAATTTAGTTCTGCTCTGACCTTCTTTATTTTTCTTCTTATGCTTCCTTTTAATTTGGTTTACTCTTCTTTTTCTAGTTCCTTGAGGTGTGACATTATAGTGTTACTTTGTGATCTTTCTGTCTTTTTGATGTAGGCATGCAAGGCCATGAATTTTCCCTGGAAAATACTATTGCTATGTCTTATAGATTTTGATAGGTTGTGTGTCCCCTTTATTGTTCAGTTCAAGGAATAATTTGATTTCCATCTTATTTTTTAGCCACTATTTTTTTATTTCAGAATATTATGAGGGTACAAACACTTTGGCTCCATATATTGCCATTGCACTTCCCAAGTCAGAGCTATAAGTGTGACCAACTCCCAGATCTCATGCACCATACCCATTAGATGTGAATCTCCCATCTCTTCCTATCCCTCCCACCTTCTGATGCCCTATAAATGTTAATTCCATATGTGCACATACATGTTCATCAATTTCAATTTAATGGTGAGTACATGTGGTGCTTGTTGTTCCATTCTTGTAACACATCACTGAGAAGAATGGGCTCCAGCTCCATCCAGGATAATACAAAGATGTTTTAGTTCACCATTGTTTCTTGTAGCTGAGTAGTACTCCATGGTATGCCTATACCACATTTTTTAATCCACTCATGTACTGATGGACACTTGGGTTGTTTCCACATCTTTGCAATTGTGAATTGTGGGTGCTATGAGCATCCGAGTGCATGTATCTTTTTTATAGAATGCCTTCTTTTCTTTTGGGTAAACACCCAATAGTGGAATTGCTGGATCAAATGGTAGTTCTACTTTGAGTTCTTTGAGGTATCTCTAGAGGTTGTACTAGTTTGCATTCCCACCAGCAGTGTAAGAGTGTTCCCATCTCTCTGCATTCACACCAACATTTGTTGTTTTGGGATTTTTTGATAAAAGCCATTCTTACTGGAGTTCAGGGATATCTTATTCAACAAAATTCAGCACCCTTTTATGATAAGAACGCTTAACAAAATAGGCATAGATGGGACTTACCTCAAAATGATAAAAGCCATATATGACATTCCCACAGCCAACATTATACTGAAAAGGGGAAAATTGAGAGCATTAACCCTTAGAACTGGAACCAGACAAGATTTCCCTCCATCATCACTTCTATTCAATACAGTGGTAGAAGTCCTAGAGAGGGCAATCAGACAAGAGAAGGAAATCTAGGTCATCAAAATGGGGGAAGAAGAGATCAAATTATTCTCTGTTACTGATCTCATATCTAGAAAACCCCCAAAATTCTGTGACGAGAGTACTGAAATTTATAAACAAATTCAGCAAAGTCTCAGGTTACAAAATCAGTGTACTAAATCAGTAGCATTTATATACATCTATGACAATCAAACTGAGAAACAAATCAAAGACTCAATAACTTTCACAATAGCAACAAACAAAATAAAGTATCCAGGAATATATATAACTAAGAAGGTGAAATACCTCTACAGAGGGAACTATGAAACTCTAAGGAAGTAAATAGCAGAGGATGTAAACAGATGGAAAACCATATCATGCTCATGGATCGACAAAATCAACATTGTTCAAATGTCAATACAACTCTAAGTCATCTACAGATTTAATCCAATCCCTATTAAAATACCAACATCATTTTTCACAGATCTAGAAAAAATAATTCTGTGCTTTGTATGGAACAAGAGAAGATCCCGTATAGCAAAAGCAATCTTAAGCAAAAAGAACGAATTGGGAGACATGAATTTACTAGAATTCAAGCTTTATTACAAGGCTATAGTAACTAAAATAGCATGGTACAAACACAAGAACAGATACATAGTCCAGTGGAATATGACTGAGAACCCAGATAAAACCATGCTCATATAGCCATGTGATTTTTGACAAAGCAGACAAAAATATATACTGGGGAAAATAATTCCTATTCATTAAATGATGCTGGGAAAATTGGGTAGCCACATGTAGAAGACTGAAACAGGACCCACACCTCTCACCAAAAATCAATTAATGATGAATAACAGACTTAAACCCAACGCATGAAGTCATAAGAATTCTAGAAGAAAATGTTGTGAAACCTCTTACAAACATTGGCCTAGGCAAAGAATTTATGAAGAAGACCCTAAAAGCAATCAGAGCATCAACATGAATAAATAAATGGGGCATGATCAAATTAAAAAGCTTCTGCACAGTCAAGGAAACAATCATCAGAGTGAATAGACAGCCTGTAGAATAGGAGAAAATATTTGCATGCTATGCATCAATAAAGGGTTGATAACAAGAATCTATAAAGAACTCAGGAAAATCACCAAGAAAATAATCAAACAACCCTATTAAAAAGTGGCAAAAGATATGAACAGAAACTTTTTAAAAGAAGACAGACTAATGGCCAAAAAACATATTTAAAAATGATAAATATCTCTAATTATCAGGGAAATGATTTTCATCTTAATTTCATTTTTGACCCAATAATCATTCAGCAGCAGATTTTTTAATTTCAATGAATTTGTTTAGGATTGAGTGTTTCTCTTGTGATTGACTTCTAGTTTATTCTACTATGGTCTGAGAAGGTACACGGTAAGATTTTGAGTTTCTTGAATTTGTTGAGACCTGTTTTGTGGCCTAAGATATGATCAATCTTGGAGAATTTTCCATGGCTTGCTGAGAAGAATGTATATTCTGTAGTTTTTGAGTAGAATGTTCTGTAAATGTCTGTTTTGTTCATTTGATTTAGAGTTTGGTTTAATTCCATTGTTTCTTTATTTTCTGCTTTGATGATTTATCAAGCTCTTACAGTGGGGTGTTTAGGTCCCCAGCAATTATTTCATTGTTATTTATGATATTTCTTTGCTTAGCTCTAGTACAATTTGCTCTATGTATCTGGGAGTTCCTGTTTGGGTGCCTATATATTTAGGCTTATTATATCTTCTTGTTGAATTCCTCCCTGTAACATTGTATAATGACCCTCTTTGTCTCTCTTTACCTGTGTTGGCTTAAAGTCAATTTTATCTGATATAAGAATGGCTACAGCTTCTTGCTTATAATTTCCATTTGTGTGGAATATTTTCTTTCCTATCCTTTCATGTTGAGTCTGTGTGCCTCCTTCTGGTTTAGATATATTTCCTGGAGTCAGAAAACACTTTGATTTTGTGTGTGTGTGTGTGTGTGCGCGCGTGTGTGTGTTTAATCCATTCAATCAGCATATGTTTTTTGAGAGGAACATTCAGTCCATTAACATTAATAGATAGCATTGATATGTGGGATGTTGATCTGTTCATCCTGTTGGGTAGTACCTTATTGCTTTGTTTTAACTCTTGTTCTATTATTTTACAATAATTTTTAGAATTGGGTTTTGTTTCTTAGGTGTCTTTACATTGGTGGGTATCTGTTGTGCTGATTTGTGTATATAATGCTATTCTGAGTATTTTGTGCAGAGCATGTCTGGTCATGGCAAATTCCCTCAGTGTTTGCTTGTCTGGAAAAGACTTAATTTCTCTGTTGATTGTGAAACTTAGTTTTGCAGTATACAAAATTCTTTCCTGGCAGTTGTTCTGTTTAAATCAATTGAAAATGGGGCCCCAATCCCTTCTAGCTTGTAATGTTTCCTCTGAGAAGTCTGCAGTTAGCCTGATAGGTTTTCTTTTGTAGATTAGTTGTTGCTTTTATCTTGTTGCTTGGAGAATTTTCTCCTTCATTTTGACTTTGGCCAAGTTGATTACTATGTGTCTTAGAGATGACCTATTTGCTATGAATCTTCCCAGTGTTCAATGTTCATCTAATATCTGTGTATCTGAATTTCTGGCAATACCAGGGAAGTTTTTCTCAATAATTTCCTCAAATAGGTTTTTCATGCTTTTAACTCTTTCTTCTTCTCCCTCAAGTTTACCTACAATTTGAATGTCAGTTCACTTCACATAGTTGCATATCTCACTGCTTGGCTTTTTTTTATACTGTTCTCTGCTTCTTTGATTGACTGGGTTATCTCAACAGGCTTGTCTTCAAGCTCTGAGATTCTTTCTTCTCCTTGGTCTAGCCTATTGTTAAAGCTTTCTGCTGTGTTTTAAAATCCCCTCAATGACTCTTTTATATCTTTAAGTTATATTATATCTTTTTTGGATGTTGTCTAGGTTTCTAGTGACTTTTTCACTTTTTTCACTGATGTCCTGAAATATTTTTTTAGTGTCTTTTTTTTTTTTTTTGATTTTTAACTTTCTCTTCAATTCTATTTATCTTATTTGCCACCTGTATTATGAATTCTCTTTCTGTCATTTTGACAATGTCCTTGTTGATGGAGTCTACCACTGTAGCTCCATTATGTTCCCTTGGGGGTGGAAAACAATTTTGTTTTTTCATGTGTCAGGGTTCTTTTGCTGTTTTCTTCTCATCTAGCTTCTCTTCTCTGAGCTCTGGGTTAATGGGTTTGCAGAGCACCTATTCTCTTTTCCTGGGGACTCTTTCAAACCAAGTACAGGAGTGATGGCTGCTCAGAGCTGAGGGATCCTGAGTGAAGTGTTAGACTTTGGTTAGGTTTTGCTGGCCCAGCAGTAGTGATAGGGACTCAGTTTGGGGGTCTTGGGGTCCAGACACAACTCTGGAATCTCAGGAATGGAGTCACAGACCCAGCAGGGTCCCTGTAGCTACACTTGTGGAGACTCAGACTCAGGCACAGCATGAGCTTCAGAACTGTCTCTGAGGATTTTGTGGGCAGAGCCACCCATATGAGGGGTTGTTCCACCACTATGATGACTTCTGATGCCCAATTGCACAAACAGGTGTTTGTCTCAGCAGCCCAGGGTCTACACAGGTGGACTGGAGCTGCTGATTGGCCACGTTTCTCCCCCCACACTCAGGATCCATTGAGGCAGTCACCCTAAGCTTCCCAAGTGGTGCCTCTGGCATCTGTGGCTCCTTCTCTGTTCAGATCACATGCCAGGGAGTAGGACTTGCCCTAGTTCAACAGTGTGGCTTTCCTGTGGGTGGATGAATGCTCCCCCAGATCACCACTTCTCAGACCTCCACGGTTTTCTCCCATCAGTTCCACTCACATGGGCTCCCTTGCCCCCTACTCTGGCTCCCATAACTCTCTCTGTGTCCCATAGCAACCCACTGAAGTCCTGGAAGCATGGGATATGGCCTCCAAGTATGACCCCTTCGTGTGCATCTCTGAGAAGTGCTGGTGGGCAGAGAGCTCACAGATGGGGCACCCAGGTCCACTGCAGGTGTTCAAGTGGAAAGGCATGGGCCCCACTCTCTGTGAAAACCTCAGACTGGCGTATGTACCAGCTGGAGAGAGGTGGCCACTCACCAAATTCTCGGCTCAAACTGCTCTCCTGGTTGCAGTGGGTGGGGAAGGGTAGGGGGAGGATGAGAGTCTGAGTGGAAGAAAGCCAGTTCTCTAGCCTCTCGGGTCACTCCCTTTGGAGGGGAAACCTGCACGGAATGTCTTAGCTCTGTTATCACTTGAGTTCTCCCCACAATTCCATGGTTGCTGCAGTGCTTAGGCTCATGTGGGTAGAAATGATTCCAAATAGCTTGGTAGCCTGCTGGTCATTACAGGAGTATGGGAAGGAGAAAGAGATCCCCACTTAACCTTTCACTGGGCTCCAAACCTCTCTAGGTTTGATTCTCACCAATATCTTTTTTCCTTTTTCCTCTTCCTTTTGTCTTTGCAATTTTCCTCCACGAGGCCCCAGGAAGTCTCTAGTACTTCTACCGCTGACATACACCTGAGCTGTGTCCTTTCTTTCCCAATGGTCCGGTAAGCAGTGTCTCTGGTCAGCCATCTTGCCCCACTGTTTTCTTTTTCTTTTTATTCATTCTCCTCCCTTGGGGACCTCACCCAATTTCATGGCTTCGAAAAGGTCTGTGTAGTGATGATTTTACTTTCTTTATCTTGACTTTTGACCTCTCCATTGACCCTGGAGGACTAATACTTCTAACTCCATACTCAGCATTTCCATGTGGTTGTCTGGTAGGGTATTTCCAGGGTGCCACGTCCAAAACACAGCCCTGTCCACCCCTCCTCCCTGCCAAAATGGGCTTCCCATTGTGGTGGGGAGGAAAACTTCTCCTTTGCCCCCAAAGGGTTTGCTGAAATGTCAACTCACAAAAAAGGAGATTAATGAGAGAAAGAGATTACAAATTTATTTACTGTGCACACAGGGCAATTCACAGAGTGGTTTCCTAATATTCCAGTGGGGTCCAGCAGTTTATATACACTCATTTTAGAGAGGGAGTAGGGATAGGGAACATAGGAAATTCTGTTGAGTGGCAATAAGTGCTTCCTGGGGAGGATGAATAAATATTTGGGAGAATGAATGAATGGGGGAAACAGATTGACTTGTAAATGATTCTCTTTGGAAATTAAATCAATCTGAGACATAGGCATTATCTTCAAAATGGGTTGGGCCATGTTTGGTTGCATTCTTTATTATCTTTCCTGCAATGTTTTGCAATAACAGGGAGGGGAAGGAAAGACAATTGTTCTTCTTGGTGGGTCCATCTGGTCTCTATGGAGACAGAGGAAAGGCCCCTTCCAAAACCTATTGGTCTCCAGTGGCCTTTAATTCAAAATACTCTTCATGCTGCGGAGTCAGACTTTGGGTGATATTCTCCGGGCTCCATCACCATCTTGTCAGTGGTGACCATACCCTCTAGTTGCTCAGGCTGAGGCACTTGGGGCCATTCTGGATTGCCCTTTCTTCCCCACTCCACACCCCATCTTTCAGCAAAACCAAGGGGCTCTGCTCATGAAAAGTGTTCAGAATCTGTCCTCGTCCAGCACAGCCAGCACCCAATCCTAGCTTGCTGCCTCCAGGCCTTGCTGCAGGAGTGGGCTCCCTGTTCCCAGAGTCCCTGCTGCCACTGGAAAGGGGCCATGGCTGTGCCCAGGGTATGGACTCCACTGTGGTCTAGAGCTTGGCTTGTAGGATCCACTTTTTCTTTCACCTCTGAGCAACTGTGCTTCTCTAGGAACTTCAGGGAGACCTCTGTGGACTGAAAAATGGACCTGACATTAGCTTTTACCCTTGGAGTTTTTGATGCAAGTGAAGAGTTGGGACTGGTGTCTGGCACATAATGGGGGCTCTATAATGCTGCTATTGTTACTGAAACAAAAGCTGGATCCCATGGCTCATGGTTCAATACCCCGCAGTGACATCCAGTTCAGATGCCACAAAACCCCAGTGGCCCTCAGAACTCCACCTGTTCCCTCTGCCCCACTCCTATTGTCTCCAGCTGCTTCTCACACTCACCCATCTCAGCCATGCGGTCTCCTCCCTCCTGTCCCTCCAGGCTTCAGCCTGGGGCCTGTGCACCTGCTGTTCCCTCTTACTAGGACTCTTCTCCCCCACCCCCCTGCACTCACACACCCTCTTGTAGCTCCTTCTCTCCCAATTCTGTTGCCATGTCTGGGTGAGACCTTCTCTGGCTCCCTATTCCACATGGCGGCACTGCCCCCACGCCATCCACCTCACCTGCCTTCTCTTTCTCCATTCAATTGTTGCAACCTCACAACACATGGGTTATCGATCTTGTCCATTGCCCGTCTCCTCCAGCTAGAATGAGGCAGGGGCTGCTCCTTATTCCTCTCTGCATCCCAGCTCTGGAGCAATGTTCCACACACAGTAGGCACTTAATCATGAGTGTTGGTTGAATGACTGAATAAAATATAAAGACAGCTGGCACTTCCTGGGTGCTAACCATCTTGCACCCCACATCTCATCTACTCCCACAGTGACTCTCTGTGGGAAGGGCTTTATTTATAGATTTTTCAGTTTGCTGATGAGGAAGGCAGGGCTGGGCATGGCTGCTGTGCCTGGGCCAGCAGCGCGTGAGTGTGGAGCTGGGACTCACCTCCGAGAGCCTGATTCTGGATCTGCATTCGTTCCCCCAGTGCCTTTGCAACCTGCCTGCAGTGTACATCTGCATCCTCTTGGTGTGCGGACGGGGCTGACCTCTGTATGCTGAACTCAGCAGGAGCCTTGAAATGTGTCTAGTGCTCCTGAGAAGCTGAATTTTTAATTTGATTCATTTTAATTAATTTAAATGACATAATCACGTCTGGTGGCTATCATATTGGACAGTGCAGGTCAACATTACTATTTATCAACAAAGCCCTCTATTTCTTGTTATTTTGTGCCAACTTTTCTTTTATAAATAGATGTCTGATATGACCTGAATATTTGCCTCCCTCCAAAATTCATGTGTTGAAATGTAATCCCTGAAGTGTTGGTATTAGGGGGTTGGGCCTTTGGGAGGTGACCTTGTGAATGGGATTGGTGATCTGATAAAAGAGGCCCTGGAGAGCTCCCTCACCCCTTCTGTTATGTGAGGACATGGCAAGAAGGAGCCATGTTTGAAGAAAAGAGGAGCGGTCATCTGACACTGAATGTGCTGGTGCCCTGATCTTGGACTTCCAGTCTCCAGACCTGTGAGCAATAAAATTTTAATGTTTATAAACTGTCCATTCTAAGATATTCTGCTATAGCAGCCCAAATGGACTAAGGCAATGTCTTTACTGACAAGTGAATCAGGCCCTTCCCTCAAGTAAGAGAAATGCATTGTGCACTGTGGCAACGTCATTGAACTTGTTTGCTTTCAAATAGCAGCAGTCCAGTAGAATCCCAGTGATCCTGTGTCTCCAATGCTCTGACTGTGTGTAATGGTAAATATTCCTTAGCCGCTGCAGAAATGTGGTAAGAGACATAAATAGAGATGGGTGGTGGGTGCCTGTCACATCTCCGATTGCCAGTGCTGTGAGTTTTCAGAGTACGTCAAGCAGGAATGGATGTGCTCCTTCCCTTAGGGCCCAGACTTCTTTTGCTCAAACATAGATCATCCTGTCTTCTCACAGACAGGTGAGTGAGACAACTCAAGGATCACCCAAAGGGCACCCTCCCAATTTTAATTACAAGGTGTTGGTCGTGATGTTCCTTTGGGGGCAAACTTTATTTGCCATGCCATTTTGGGTGTCTAAGGAAGGAATTCAACAGGAAATACAATTATTGTATAACTGTGGTGCCGAACTGAAAATTTTGAAACAGCTTTGCTGAGATCCTGGATTCTTAAGCCGCCCACCTTTGTTGAGGCTCTCGGCAGCACAGCACTGAGGGAGGCGGAGTGCTGACCACATGGAGCCTGGTGGCCTAGGAATGGGGGGGCTGCAATTTGGCTGGGGCTGCTGCCAATGAACTGTACCCCATGGTCTCGAAGCATCTGCTGGTTCGGCTCCAATTACTGTCATTTATCTTGGCTGGCACTCTCATACTTTAAAGGGTGAGCAAGAAAAAATCAATTTCAGACATAATTAGCTTTCTTCTCCTGAGGATCCCTGTGCAGCCTAACACTAGGGAGAGGGGCTTGGTAGGTTGTGCCTTGGGGATGGGTAGAGAGCTGGCATTCCCAAGTCACTCTGGGCAAGCCTTGGAAGGACGATCATGGACTCAGTCGCTCAGCACACACCTGCTAACCACTGTCTACCACGTGTCTGTGCCACCAGTGTGACTTGTCGTGGGAAATAGACACCGTGCTGCCTGAGTGGGGCTGTGATGAGCATGTTTTCATGAACATGCTTGTGAGTGGAGTGACTGGAGCTCACATGTTGAGTGCACAGGAGAACGAGAATGCTGGGAAATCACATTCTGTCATTCTCCCTGACCCTCTCAGTACTCTCTGCCGAGCTCCACTGACTCCTATGCTCTCTGACTGATGGAGTGGAACAGACCTCGTGGCAAACCAAATACAGACTTCGCTCAAGCTCCAAGGGACTCAGAAAGGTGCTCAGCACAACCAGCCCAAATGAGCTCCTCCTCTCTGGGTCCCTTGACTTAGACATGCTCTCACTTCTGAGTCACCCTCGTAACACTGTACAGTGACCCAGGTGAGGAGAGCTGCCCTGTGGGCAAATGCCTCTACAGCCACCACCAAGACAGGGTCCTCCCCTCCCTCCCTCACCCCGTGCACATCCTAAGTTTGGCCAGAACCTCCTCCATCCACTGGGTCAGCTGCTCTTTTGTGGATCCCGGTCCCACCACTGTTCTGCCCTGCAATGATCACGATGGGAAAGAGTCCCCCAGACTGGAGGGAAGGCCTCACTCCCAGAACAAGTGGATCAGTGGGACTTTGGTGCCCCCAATGGGTACAGAGTCTGAGGAAGCTGGAAATCTTTCTAAGGGGAAAGGCTGACAGTTTATATGCATCTGCCTTTGCTGTCAGGAAGTTCATAATCTGGAAGAATGATGTGCACGTACTGTCCGTGCATGAAAACCAGCATAGAACACCCCCACAAGAGGGGTGCAAACTGAGCACTTCTGGGTGCTAAGAAGAGAGGGGTAATTTTTGGCTGAGGGTAGTCAGGGAGGCCGGTCACTGGCCTTTTGATCTGTGGGGCTAAGAAGGGAGGGACAGAGCTGCAGAGATAGGGAGGGGAAGGAACCCCTACAGACAGGAGTTATTGGGGTGTGGGGTGAGGTGGAAAATGGGGCAGCACATGACTGTACTAAAGTCAAGGCAGCCCTTGGACATCAGCCATGGAGCTTGGGCCCTATCAGAAAGCAATGGGAGCCTCTGAGGATTTGGGAAAGAAGGAGACCTCATGGAGGTAGATACCTGGGCAGACTCGCCCTGCTGGTCAAGTGGGAAGGGAGTGAGAGGAAGGCCAGAGTCATCCTCCCCACCCACACCCAGAAGAATAGTGCCTGTACCATCAGGCTAGCAAGGGTGGATGTGGTCCTGAGCAAGGTGGCAGGATCCAGGTTCTACCAGGTCTCAGTTGTGGGGGTAGTAACTACACCTGCACTGAATTCCACAATGCGGTAACACATGCTCCAGGGAGAGCCACGGGGTGGTGGGCACAGGGAAACCCGACAGCCCTCAGGCCCAGCCCACAGCCCTTCTCTAACTGGGCAACCATGCCACACACCCCGGATCCCCCCAGCCCAGGGTTCCATACTCAGCAAGTGACTTTCTTTCCTTTTGGGCACTAGTCCCCGCCTCCCCTCCTCTCTGTGACACATCTGTCCCTGTGTCCCACTCAGTCCTGTGCCTTGGCCCAGCACCTTGTTCAGAGTGGCCCCTCTGAAAGGCCTCCTTCTTCCCTATGTGCAGACGCCCACAGACATCAGTCATCCTCCAAACGGCCACCTGACCCCAGTGCCTTCCATGGGTCCCATCCGGTGATGCTGAGAGGAGACTGAGCCTTGGGGAAAGACCTCAGAGAAGGAGCCACTGAGGAGGACACTTAGCTCCTGCCTGTGCCCCAGGGAAGGGAAGAGAGACATACACTGT